>JAODAL010035344.1:0-43062 GCA_025379985.1 Phyllomedusa bahiana | reverse complement strand
TTCCCCCGGGACGGGGATATTCAATGTCCAGTTCAAGTAAGATGATGGTTCAAATCATGCCTTCTTGCCTTTTAATATGTGGGTGAGCAGGTTTAAGGGTCATGCTGTGGTACAAGACAGGGATAGTGAATGTTGTGTGTTTTTTTTTTCTTTTGGCTTTTATAACCAAAGTGTGTTGCCAAGATGTAGCACTATCCATTTGACTGTTGTGGATGTTAATTCAGCTTCCCTCCAGCCGTTTTTGGGTGTAAGAATGAAGGTGTTTTTTGCTCTCCCATAGACTTTAATGGTCTCGCTCATAATCGACTGCTCACTATTCGACTACTTGTCGATGATGGTCGACTATCGACCATCGACCGATGTCGATGGCCAACGCAATCGCTCAACACTACTCGCGACCAGCAGGTGATGGCACCAGAAGTATAGGACTTCAGACCAGTAGATGATGTCACCAGAAGTGCAGGACTCTGGACCAGCAGGTGATGACACCAGGAACATAGTACTCAAGTCCAAAAGATGATAACACCAGAAGTGCAAGACTCCAGACCTGCAGGTGATGACACCTGGAGTGCAGGACTCCGGACCAGCAGGTGATGACACCTGGAGCGCAGGACTCCGGACCAGTAGGTGATGACACCTGGAGCGCAGGACTCTGGACCAGTAGGCGATGACACCTGGAGCGCAGGACTCCGGACCAGTAGGTGATGACACCTGGAGCGCAGGACTCTGGACCAGTAGGTGATTACACCAGGAGTGCAGGACTCCAGACCAGCAGGTGATGACACCAGGAATGCAGGACTCCAGACCAGCAGGTGATGACACGAGGAGTGCAGGACTCCAGACCAGCAAGTGATGACACCAGGAGTGCAGGACCCCGACCCAGGTGATACCCCAGGATGGGATCCGAAGCAGGTGATGACACCAGGAGTGCAGGCCCCAAACAGCAGATGATGGCCCCATGATGCTGACCCAGATACAGGCGTGGACAAAAGTAGTGTAGGACTCTGGACCAGCATGTGATGACACCAAGAGTGCAGGACTCCAAACCAGCAGATTTGGAACAGGATGCAGGCAGAAGTGGAACACTTGCATATTGTCTGAAGGACAGGTTGGGTTTTATAGTTCAGCTACAGTACGTAGTTCACAAGCCACAACTGGGAAAAGTTCTGAGCTAGAAACAATGAGACAAAACCAGAGCAGAGGCTGCAGACCAAACCACCAGGATCAAACAGCATGCAAGCAGATTGTGACAGCCATCCACTTTTAGTGATTATATCTGACCATGAGTGGCTCTAGCACTCAAAATTCTCAACTAAGTATCAAGAAGAACACAAAAAGACATCAGAAACAAAAACATTCTGATTAGATTTGTATTTGATTGGATTTAATTTATAAAAAGGTTTTAAAGAGGTGCCAGCAGCAATGTACTGATGTAACAGAGCTAAGTATCTTAGGTCCTATGTATATGGTTTCTACATTAAATATAATAGAGTGGTAGACCACACTTTTGTGTCCAATGCAGAAACCATACCTGTTCGTTAAAAAGGGTAAATTTAGTCCAGTTAGCACTACTTTTGCCCTATAGACATCTATAGCCCCATTACGACCCTGCCCAGATATCTGTGGGGTTAAATTTTGACGGCATCCCAACAGATACCTGAAACAGGGAGCTGAAAGCAAGGTATAAATAAAGCCTTATTTGGTGCAATATTTATGTCATAATATGTTATCTGTGACAAAGCTATTGTTATTGATTTATTTTGTTGCTACAAAAATTCCCATAAAAAAATGTCACATTAAAATTATCCCTATACGGCATTGAAAACACTAAGGGAAACATGCCCCCATTGGGGGTTTGCACCAATTTTTTGGGTTGTTTTTTTTGCCCCAAAAAAAACTGTTGGCCACCCAATTCTCTTATAACTAAAAACTGTATACACCAAACCTGGGTTTGCATTGGAAATGGCAGGCATGCCCCCTTTGGGAATACGCCTAAAGTGGGCCCGAAATCATATACGCAGCAATGATATCCAATGCCCTAAATTTAAATCCCTAAAAAACCCAAGTTTAAAGGCGAAAATCAATTTTCCCTGTGAAAGGAAACCACATCCAAAATTTTTTGACAGGTTTTTTTCATTCAGACACACAAATAACACCCCTTTTTCCCCCCCCCCATGGAACAGTAATATGGGGCACCCATATAACACCCATGGGGCAGTAAGTTCTTTGTCCACTGAAGAAGCCTTCTTTGGCGAAACGTGTCGGGACGGGGCCACAGCAACACCCACCTCCCCCTTTCTATAGGGAAAATATGATAGGGTTTTTTAAATTATTTTAGCCCTGGATTTTTTAAACCCATTTTTGGTTTCCCTTTTATAGTTTTATTTTGGGGTTTACTTGGGGATTTTAATGTAGAAAAACATTAAAAACCAGGGTTTTAATACTTCCCATTGAGGGTTTTTATGCATTAAAGCCAGAAATTCTAGTTACTTAAAAATTATATGCACTACCCATACATCTTTTCTTTAAAGGCTATTGATATATTTAAAATTTTTTTGGCTATACCTAGTATAAAAAACCTGATTTTTTAATGCCATAAAATTTGGGATAATTTGGTGACATTTAAACCATCGGGGTTTTGGGGCGGGTTTAACCCTTTTTTGGTTTTGGGTTTTTTTCCTCTTGTCTGTGTTATGTCTTTTTTTTGGGGTTATTTTTTTTGTTACAGTTTGTTGTTTGTTAAAAAAATTTTTTTGCCCATTTTTATTAATATAACCCCCATTTTTTTTTTTTGCTTAATATGATCGTGGGAGTATTTCATTTTGGTGAGAGAGGGATTTTTGGAGCTATTTGTATAAGAGGCAGAGGTCACATAGTACAAATCTTAAAGTGCTATAACACCCCCCCCAATTTTAAATTTCCTATCCAGGGTAGACTGCAAAAAATTCCCATACACTCGATATAGAAGTATAAAAAGTACAAAACACTTTCATATAGAAATGACCATAGAATTTTAACACTTTTGGAAGTGTACCTCCTATATACTACATGAGCAACACTAGTAGTCAGCTGTGTAATATGTATTTCTTTGGCTAAAAAAAATAGTATTTTTAAAGGAAAAAACCCCCTGTTCTTTTTTTCAAACAGTTTCAAAAAACCCAAAATTGGATCTTTTTAGATAAACCATTAACCTCAAACTATATAACAGGAAAAAATGATCAATCAAGTCTCATGTAACACCCCCCTCCGAATGGAGATCAATCAACATTGATTGCCCAAAAGGTAAAATAAAATGGAAAATTGAAAACCGGTGATTATTTAGAAAACTGATGGTCATTTAGAAGCCAGAAATCATTAGAGAATCAGACAAAATGGTCCCACTACTAAATGCACATTAAATACTCATGTGTATTTTCTTCCTTCCCGGAAAAATTTCTAAATTTTTATTGCAATATCATGTACAACAGTGATTGTGAGCATAAGAAAATTGTTTTATTTCTTCTTTTGTTAAGGATATTAAGTGGCTATGCACCAAATCCCTATTATTTGCTGAATTGTAAGACTTTATATAAGAAATTGCTTTATAGAAATCCAGAAATGATTATAATAATGTTAAAAAAGGGAAACATATTTGATGATTTTCACAAAAAACAAAGAAAAACTTTTAAAAAATTTAACATTTATCAGTTATCCACCATAGTAAGCAGCTAAATAGATTATCTGGACTCTAATCCCACATAGATTTTCAATATATTTTTTGTCTCCCTTTGTTTTAAAAATTTTGAACCTTTCGAACAAAGGAAAACCCGCACCTTTACTGTTTTAATTTTCAAAGAAAACCTCTTACAAAGTCCCCCAATAAGAAAAAATAATAATAACTATTATTAAACAGTTGAGTCACAAAAATTAAAGGGGGGGGGGGGCCGCCCTTTCCCACTTTTTACATCAGGAGTGAAGCCTCCCTGTAAATGTAGGAAGTCCCCATGTTTTAAACTGGCTTTTTGGTTTTATATAAGGCTATCTGGGGGGACATGTACAAAGGGGTTGAAATGGCATTGAACTCATCCAAACCAAATTTTCTAAGTACATATTTTTTCTAAAATTTTCTATTGAAAAAAAAATCCCCCACCAGATTTTCGGGAACAATCCCTCAACTTTCCCCACAGGTAATAAAATCCAGCTATAAAATGTTAAATTGTTTTGGGAAAGACTAAGGGGATGTCCTCACTGGGAAAGGGGTTTTTGCCCAGATTTAAAAAGTTTGGGGTTTTTTTTTCCGGGTTTTCAAAAAAAAGGGCCCGTGAACCGGGTGCCAAAATTTTAAAATGGACCCTTTTTTTGAGAAAACCTTTGTAGCAACCCCCCACCTTTAACGGGTTTTTTCCCCCCCAGATGGTTTTTTTAGACCCGCCAACCCGGGCCGAAAAATTTTGAACATGTTCATTCTCCTGATCGGTTTTTTGGGCGGAACGAACATGTCGGGCGAAGAGGGCGGGCTTAAATTCATAAATCGCAAAGAACCGCCGCCCCCTCCCCCCCCCCTTCGTCCCAAAAAAAAACCAATTTCTGGGCGGCCCTTTTCCTGATCATTTTTTTTTTCCCTGTGTCGGTAAAAAGCCCCCTAAGGGTCTTTCCCACGCGCCCGTTTTGGGCAGGTTTTTTTAAATGTGCTCCAATTAAACTGCCTTTAAATTTCCCGTAAGCCCTTTTTCAGTTTTCTAATTTGGTTCAGAAAAGGTTTTTTGGGAAAGTAAATCAATTACTGTGTTTTTTAAATTTTTCGAAAAAGAAACACACTTTAAATTGGGTTTCTCACTACCCCAAAAAGTTTAGATAAGTGGGAAAAAAGCTTACTGGTTTTAAAAAAGGGGTTTTTAAATTAAAAACCCCAAATTAAAAAATGCACCAAAACTGCGCTGTTTTGAAACCCCCCTAAGAAAGAGAGGTGCAAAAACCAAAAAAAAGTCATGGGACCCAGCAAAAAATTTATCAGTAACTAGAAAGCAATCTTGCCACTTAGTGAAAAATAATATCAGCAGGTGGGGTAAGGGAGAGGGGCATTCCTGGTGCAGTCTGTGTCACACACCTGAGCATATTCTGGAGATGCCACCGTGGGGAAACCCCGACTTTGATATATCAGCTCTAATTTGCTTTTGGGGGTTGGGACACTTGAGACTGTTTTAGAAAGGGAAAAAGGACATTTTGGGGGGTTTTAGTATTATGGGGAAAGGGGTTTTAGTATTTTTGGGGGTAGTAGTTTAGTAAGTTTAGTTAGCTCATCTTTGTAATGTAAAGGAAAAGTGGGCAAAGGGTCTGTTTGGGTTTTGAAAGGGGAACGGGCCCATTAATTTTTTATCTTTAGATTTGAAATAAGTAAAACGGGTAGTACCCCAGTTGCAAACCTGAACCTGGAGCTAAAAAATTTATGCGCTGACTTTGAGAGCCAGCACCTCTGAGAGAAGAAGATTTGGGAAATCTTTAGAGGTGAAGATTTTTTTTTGGGCTTTTCCTTTGAGCATTGAGGGACTAAAGCAAACTCCCCAAAGTTTTGACTATTTTTGGGATGAGTGAAAGGTGGGTTTTTTCTTCGACTACCAAAAATTTGGCCAAAAAATGCGTGCTCTGTTGCTTGTGTGTTGATTTTTGACCCTTTAAATTTGTTTTTGGGAGGTTTTAAGGGGTCAAGCAGGCAGCACCATGGGGGCACTTTCAAAAGCTTTTGAATACAGTTTGGGTTTCAGAAACCCCAAAATTCTATTTGAAACAGAGCGGAAAAGTAACCTACCTTTTGATAATTTTGGGGCTACTTTGGGTCAGAAGCCCAGTGGAGGACAAACCCCCTGGGGTTGATCCGGGGGCACTGGGGAAGGGGGGCAAAGGAAAAGGAAAAACCAAAAATTTTTGTGCCCAGCTAAAGAGTTCCCTGAGACCATGGACTGTAATTTGGGGCAAAAGGCCCACAATGGAGGACAATCAAAGGGGCTTGAACCAAGCTCTACTAATGGCAAAGAGGGAACAAGTTAAGGTAGAGCTGAGCGTATACCAAGAAAAAATAACAGCTTTTGGGGGCTAGAAAGTTTCAGGGAAATGGGGCCCCCCCGGGGTTGGGGAAATCAGCCCCCCCAGAGGGCAACCCCCACATGGACGATACAGACCACCATCGCATGTGATGGGAATTGCGTGCGAACGGTTGGATAACCAGAGCCCTCCGAAAAGACTCCGGGATGCCTGTGGGGGGCCCGGTGAAGCGATGGCGCATGAAACAAAAGGTCGGTACGATGAAGATTCTGACCATAATGTAGAAACAGAGGGAGCAGAAACAGGAGATATCAGTGAGTCTCCAACACCCAAGCCTGTGGATACTGAAGGCACAGAAGGTGTCACTGTCCCTGGGCCTAATGGATTCACTTCACCCCATAACTGCCATGAAGTAGTGCTGGAGAAGCAAGATGAGGAAAGAAGACCTGACCCTGGTTCCACACGCAGCAATGACCTCCAGGATGAGGAGACCCACAAATATTGTGTTTCCTTGTCTAGACAGAGAGTGAGCCTTCAGGTGGGAGAAAGAGTACTGGATGAGCAAGCCTGGAATGAAAACAAGATAATTGTCTCAAGAGCAGCAGTGACCTCCTGGAAGGTGAGAGAAACAACTCTCTTCTTTCATTGTCTACAGAAAGAGCGAGCCCTTAAGTGGGTGAGGATCAAAAAGGGGAGCATTTTTGGATAAAAAAAACAATAAAACGCCACAAGCACTGTGCCCCCAAAAGAGGGAGGCACCAAGACTTTTTCCCATTGCCTTTGCTTCTAACTTGATATAATCTGTTACCATTTATTTCCCTAAAACCATGAACTCCCCACAATTTGCATCTGATCCAGAAGAATGTCATCTGTGGTGCTGTCTCTCATGGTGATGGGCCAGATGATATGCTTTCCCCAATATATTGTGGTAAGAGTTTTGAGGGAGAGAAGAGAGTGCATGGACCGTGTGGAGTGTGGGAAACCCTTCAAAGATGATGAGAGGCCCTACCAGACCCCCTTCCCTGACCCCAAAGACTTTATCTCTCCGGCTGGAATGTCCTGGAAGCTAACAGATTAGGACTATTGAACTCGGCAGCAGACAAGGAAATGTTTGGGAGAGGGTTTGAAACCTCCTGAACCTGAGGGCGGTGTTCAGGATATTTCCTCCTCAAAACAATATGACCATGCTCTGGGCTTGATATATTGACAATGGACGGTGGACAGTCCTGGACCTCTACGGCAAGGGTTTTCAGTCGGTTTGACAGACAGTTTTCAGATTTGAAAACTGTCTGTAAACTGGCTAAAACCTTTTTACATTGATTTAAATAGAAAATCTGTGCAGCAGTCCACACCACACAAATTTTCTGCTGGACAGTGTCTGACACCACCAATATTCCTTAAAACATAGAACATGTTCATTCTTCCGTCCGTTTTTTGGGCAGAACATGAACATGTGGGTGTGAAGTTGATTGGCTTGGATCCACAAACCGTGGACAAAAGCCGTTCTCTTACATGCCAAAAAAAGACAAAATACCGGTCTTTGCCATGTGAACGCATCCTAAGTGAGTTGGCCAGAGGCCTGTGTGGGTCCCATATCCAGATCACTTATTATAGGGAGTGAGAGGTTGTGGCAGTGTAGATTGTTACATTGTGATAGTCTGTGATGTTACATTGCATGCATGTGTTTTCTGTTTGGTCTGTTTGTTTGGTGTTGTATCTCAACCTGGATCCCCATACAAGAGAGGGGAGAGAAGAATTCATGCTGCAGTCAGTGACATATACCTGACCAGACCCTGGAGATGCCCCACTTGGTGACCCAGGCTTTGATCATTCAGCTCTGTTAGCTGAGATTTGGGGACACTGGAGACTGTCCAGTGGGGGGTTGTAGTATTATTGGGAGTAGTAATTGCATTAGAGTTAGTTAGTTAGTTCATGTGTGTAATTTAAAGGAGAAGGAGGATAAGATCATTGATTGCAATGAAAACTTGTGCTCATGAGTTATATCTGTGAGATTAAAAGAAGCAAGTGACTGGTCTATGACCCACGCACTGGGACCTGGAGCCACGAGATTGAGCTGAGTTGGGGAGCCAGCACCTCTGAGAGAAGAAGATTTGGACTTATGTGGAGACTTCTGGGTGAACTTTCTTAAAGGGGTTTTGCCAGGATGTGACTTATCTGCTAAGAAGGAAATGTAAACAAGCCTCGCTGAGCTAAGAGAGAGAGACACAGCCAGAGCACAGAGCTGTGCATAAGGGATCGTGTGAAATGTTCACTCAAATCAAACTACAACTAGTGGATTCTGTATACAAAAACAACACCTTTTTCTCCCACAGCAGCTTGAAAGCTTCTTCATGTTCTCTGTCATCAATAAAGCAGGGATCTACTCAGATAATCACACTACAATAGTGGATTCTGTATACAAAAGACAACATATTTCAAACCCGGGTGCCTTGAACACTTCTTCCGCTCCCTTCCATCAGACAAGAAGTGTTCTCTGCGCAAGCCCGGCCAGCAGTTCTTGTCAGGTCGTATCTAATAGAAGCTTTTAAGTAACTAAGGGCAGGTAAGGCAGCCTGTAGCTCTCTCCGACTGCAATTTTTTGTAATCAAAATATATTTAGAAAAGGGGATTAAATACCCATTTTGGAGGATCCCACATCAACATTACATCGTGGAAAAACCCCTTTAAAGCAAGGAGTTGAAGTGCAGCAAACACCTCTGAGAACTATAAGCTAACTACTAATGTTGTGACTGTTCTGTGGATGTGAAGTGTGTTAATCCTTCAGCATCAATAAATTTGGTTGGTGCTGTTCCCCCACATCTACGCGTGCTCTTTTGATTGCATGTTGGTTGTAAGAACCCCGTGAAAATGGGTAAGGCCAGTAAGCTGTCTCAAGACCTTTGCAACCTTATTGTTGCAAAACATACTGATGCTTTATTTAACAAAGAATTTTTAAACTACTAAAGATTCCATGAGCTTTTGCTTTTTTGTTAATTGATAAAAATAAACTATAAGTACTTTACACACTGTGGTTTCACCATAACCATAGACTTCAACCCCTTTTTATAACTGTGGCCCATACAACTGCTTTTAGATATGCCATCAATTGGATGCCATACAAGAAAAGGAATCCATCATTGTTTAGAATCAGAATTGAAAGTTAAGTGTGGAAAGTACTGAAATGGTTTGATAGTAAAAGGTTTTGTTATTGATAAATCAAGAGTGAATGTATACTAACTATGCTAGACAACTCAAATATACATTATGTAAGGTACAGCTATAGCTTAAAATGTTACTTTATGAAAATCCACATATAACATATCATACTTTTACAAGAGTTGTGCCAAATGGCAATCTCTAATATATGAAAAAAACTTTAAGGTTCTTAGTTCACACGTTTTGATCAAAATATGTTTAAGCCATCCGCCAACTATCGACGGGACCTCAGTACGGATGGTCCTATACAATTCCTACCTCTCTTTTTGGGTCCTTTCAGACCCCCTCTTTTGAGTCACAATTTCTATAATCCGAAGAAAAAAGGCTCCAGCTATATAAGCAACCACGATCTAGTAACCTGGCAGATGGGGCAGGTGCAGAAAATCAAAAATGGAGGCATCCATTGACAATGACAATCTCTATCACATTTACTTAACCAAGTCAGTCTGTATGATAATCCTGTTTATTATAAAACACATTCACATCAAAAGTCACAGAGGTGACAGATACACAATAAAATCACTAAGGAAACAAAAACAAATTTGAAGATTTATGGTTTTTGTTTATGATGGGGGAAAGCTCTTAAAAAGACTAAATATAGTTTTATTTGAAAGTGTAAAAAAAAGTTTTCCTAAAACAATTTCTTTTAATGAGGTATTGGCGACTTAATTAGCTTGATGGATGGAGTTGCACATTGCTTGGGGGTCCCAAGGGAATAGAGGAAGAGAATTTCTGCCTCAGTTGAAAACTAATGGCTCGAGTTCTGACTAAGGTCTTAAAAGGGTATTCTGATCAAAGACATTTATGGCATATCCATGGGATTTGTTTTTAATTTCTCATAGATTTGGGTTCCACCTCTTAAAAATTCTAATTGCATGGTATCATTTTGGACATTTCTATTAGTTGAATAGAAGGACCTTTAGGCAGCTTACATAACAAATATTTGTGAACATTGTATTATCAATATTAGGAGCTGGAGAGGACCTTCCTACACTCCAGTGCTGTGTTTCATCCACAGACACCAACACTCTCAGTCTACCTGTTGGACATGTGCCACTGATCACATCACAGAATCATTTCAGTGAGAATCTGTCTGAAGCACCTTGGCTCTGAACTACAGGGTTACTTTACATGTGCTTAAAGGGAACCTGTCACATAGGTTATGCCACCCTTGCTGAGGAAAGCACAAGCTAGTGACAGACCTGCTGTTTCCAGTGCTGTGTCCCTTATTCTGTAAGATGCTGGAGTTTTAGAGCATTAAAGGGAACCTGTCACATAGTTTTTGCCCCCCTTGCTGAGGACAGAACAAGCTAGTGACAGACATGCTGTTTCCAGCGCTGTGTCCCTTATTCTGTAAGATGCTGTAGTTTTCATATATTTAATGCTCAAATCTGCAGTTTTCAGCCAGAAGAGTCATTCGAAGAGTCATTCATAGTGTCAGTTTTTTTCAAAAACCCCCCCCCATCCCGAGGGCTAACCCCGCCCACCCAACTGATAAACCTATTACTTTAATAGGTAAAAACATTGAATAACTGTCAGTGGGCGGGGCTAGACTTTGGTGGGCGGAGATAACACCTGCTCATGAATAAGATTTGAGGGTTAAATGCTCTAAAACTGCTGCATCTTACAGAATAAGGGACATAGCGCTGGAAATAGCAGGTCTGACACTAGCTTGTGCTGCCCTCAGCAAGGGAGGCACAACCTATGTGACAGGTTCCCTTTAATGCTCAAATCTTATTCATGGGCAGGTGTTAGCCCCTCCCTCCAAATACTCGCCCCGCCCACCTGGCAGTTATTCACATGTTTCTAACTATTCAAAGTAATAGGTTTATCAGTAGAGGTGGGCGGGGTCTGAAGAGCTGTCACCTACCTCCACTATCAATCCTTGTAACTACAACACCAGCATTGGTGTAAACAGTTATACATACAGCCCCCAAATGTTATATAAAGTGACATCTTGTCATTGTGTCTAGCGGAGTGTATTATATGTGTGTCATATGGGTGGGGGGGGTGAATATAGCATTGGCCAGACCCTTTTCATCAGAGCTGTCCCTAGCAGAGGAGCAGAGCAGCCTATAGTTTCACTTTCAGTTTCACACAGCTCAGAGGTTGGTGATCGCAGAGAGTGGAGACAGCCAATCACATCACTGGGGGCGTGTCCGCCAAAGGGGGGGGAGTGGGCCCCATCCACGGGGTAGAAATAAATATAAGGCAGCCAATCACAGCCAAGGGGGTGCGGTCTGAACCCAGGCTGCAGTTTTAGGCGTAGAACTCACAGATCAGCTAAAAGTTGCTATACTAAATGATTTAGGTACTAAAAACCAATTGCAAAAGTGCTTATTTTTACTGTCCCATCATAACAGATATATTTATAGCAAGAAAACACCTTTAACCCTTTGCCAATGCAGCCAGTTTTGACCACCCTAACAGAGCCTCATTTTTTAAATCTGACATGTATCACTTTGTGTAGGAATAACTTTTTGACACTTTTACCTATCCATGTGATTCAGAGAACGTTTTCACGTGACATGTGGTTTTTATGTTAGTAAGGAATTTTGTGAAAAATATTGTGGCAATTTTGACAAATTTGCCATTTTCAAAGTTCATAAATGTCTGCTTGTAGGACAGATAGTTATTCCGCACAAAATAGTTTATAACTAGCATCTACCATCTGTCTACTACAGTACATTGGCATCATTTTTAAATTTCTTTTTATTTTTTTATGACACAATAAATAAGACATGAGAAATTTAGTAATTTTAGTAATTTAGTCATTTTTAGTAGTAATTTTCACATTTTAAAGAAAACTTGAAACATGGATTTTTTTTTTAGGGACCTGTCCAGTTCTGGCGTGGCTTTGAGAGACCTGCGTTTTAAATTACCACATAAATGACTCCATTTAAAGTATTCAAAACAGCTTTTAGAATGTTTACTAACCCATTAGGTATCTCTCAGAAATTAAAGGGGAGGTAAAATTTCAAACGTTTTTGCAGATTTTCCATTTTTATCCATTATTCACTGGAACATGGTAGATGATAACAGTGAAATTCAACTCAAAATTGATTCTCCTATTTCTGCTGTTTTTAGAGATATCCCATATGTGGCCCTAATGTGCTATTTGGCTGAACCACAAGCCTAAGAATAGGAGGAGCAGCTACTGAAGTTTGGGGTCTCATTTTCATTACAATTTTCTTTAGGCGCCATTACAGGTTTGCAGATTCCCTAAGGTGCTAAAACTTATTAAACACCCCTAAAAAGAAGCCGCACCCTTTAAGGAATATATCCAATTGTGTAATGAGTATATTGATGCCACATGTGTTTCACAATTTTTCTAGTGTTAACCTGTGAAAATGAAAAAAAAATATTTTTTCTAACAATCTGCAATTTTAGCTGAAAATGTTTTATTTTTACAAGGAATTCTTGAAAAAAGTACCCCAAAATTTGCTACAAAATTTCTTATAAGTTCGGCAATACCCTATGACTGGGTGTAAACTACTGCTTGGGCACATGGCAGGGTGTACATGGGAGGGTACGCTACATGGATTTTGAAACGCAGATTTTGGTGGGTGTCATGTCACATTTACAAAGTCCCCAAAGTACCATAAGAGGTGAAACCTTATAGAAGTCGCCCCATTTTCTATTCAACACCCCTCATGGATCTCATCGAGTAGTGTACTGTGAAATTTGGGCGCACAGGGGTTCCACAGTTTTTGTATCAGTGGGCCATGAAAATGGGGGGACATTGTTTTATGGGCTTCATTTTTACAGCATTCACTGTGTGGTATAAATGACAACACCTTTACTATGCAGGTTGGTACTTGTCACGTCAAGGGAGGTGCAGTGAGCCCTAACTGGAACCCAGCCCACTGTCCCTGCCTACTGGACGTGCTACTCTAGGCGACAGACGGCAACTGGGCGACAGTCCCTGCGCTGCTAAAGTGCTGGGGCCGTCAGAAGGAAGAATAGTCAGACAGTCCGGGTAAATATCAAATAGGAACGCCAAAGCCACAAATCAGAACCAGAGGGATAAACATAAACAAGCCGAGGTCAGGTACACAGATAAGCAAAACACAATAACTGAACAGGAAACACGAGGTAGCCAGGAATATCACAGGCGCAGCAGTCAGCTTTCAGGGAGTTTAAATGGGATTCCTGGATACCGCCCCTGCAGCTGATTGGAGCGGCCTCCGGGTCCTCCCATTGGCTGGTGCACTCGCCCCCTGTCAGGAGTGGCTGGGCCCCTGTCACTCACAGAGCTGTCAGCAGCAAGTGTATCAGGGAGGGAGCGAACATCAGCTGTTGCAGTCTGTCTGCAATCTGAGCACAGCCTAGCCCTGACAGTACCCCCCCCCCTTTTAGGAGGGGCCACTGGACCCTTCCCTGGTCTGGGTTCTAACTCCCCCTCTATGCGAACTGGAGAAGGAGGCCTAGAGGGCGGAGTCACAGGCTGAATATACCTCTTACGAAGTGCACGACGGGACACGTTATGTATACAGAGAGAAGAGGGTAATTTCAGCTGATAAGCCACCGGGTTAACCACCTCCTGAACCACATATGGACGTTCAGGTACAGGTGGAGGGCATAGTTCACCAGGAGGACGAGTTCTGGGAACCTTAGCCCGAGCATCGACTTCACAAGATGCCGCATAGGCTTCAACGCTGGCACCACTGCTTCCAGATAGAACATTAGCCTGCACATCAGTATTGCCCAGCATGGTAAGGAGACATCTGTCAACACACCGTTGTCCCCACCTGACTAATTTCCCTGAATTCCAGTCAAACACTGGATTGTGTTTCTGAAGCCAGGGCAGCCCCAACACCACATCAGCGGGCAGCCCCTCCATGATAAATAGAATACACTTTTCGATATGTATGGATCCGACCACCATCTCCAGCTCAGGGGTACAATATTGGATTGCGCCCCGAGCTAGTGGAGTGGAGTCAATAGCCACAGCCCGCAGCGAGTCAGATAGCGGTCTACAAGGTAGGCCCAGACGTTTGGCGAAAGACGCATTAACAAAATTAGAAGCTGATCCAGAATCCACAAACGCACTCCCAGAACCGGACAGCGACAAGTATGAAATCTTAACTGGTAGCAGCAACTTATTAGATACAATAGGAAATACCTGCTCACCTAGGTGATCCTCCTGCTGACCACCTAGGTGTTGGAGTTTTTCCAACCTGGTCTTCCGTTTGGAGCATTCCCGAATTCTGTGTCCATCTTCTCCACAGTAGAAGCACAACCCCTGGATGCGACGAGTAGTCCTACGGTCACTAGCCGCAGTGACAGAAAAAGCCCCTACTTGCATGGGCTCCTCTGGGTTTACGTCGGAAACAACGGGTCTAGGGGTGACCATGGTGTGGACCACCGGGGGGGAACCTTTTCTTGCTGTCTCTCCCTAAAACGTCTGTCCAGACGAACGGCCAGTGCCATGGCCTCATCTAAAGTACCAGGGGTAGGGTAAGCCACCAATAAATCCTTCACATGGTCAGCTAACCCTAATCTAAACTGGCATCTGAGAGCTGCGTCGTTCCACCCAGATGGAATGCACCAGCGACGAAATTCAGAGCAAAACTCCTCCACAGTCTTCTCACCCTGCCTCAAGGTGGTCAGCTGAGCCTCAGCCACAGCTTCCCTATCTGGGTCATTAAAGAGTACCCCTAAAGCGGCAAAGAACCTGTCCACAGAAGACAGTTCAGGTGAGTCATGCGGTAACGAAAATGCCCACTCCTGGGGGGACCCTGCAGTAAGGACATAACAATTCCCACCCTTTGTTCCTCATTCCCTGAGGTAAGTGGACGGAGCCTGAAATACAGGCGACAACCCTCTCTAAAAGCCACAAAGGCCCTCCTTTTACCTGCAAACCTGTCAGGCAACTGGATAGGGGTTCCACAGGAGGGGAAGGTAATGCAGGGACCCTCTGACTTGGGGTAGCCTCCTGTTGTTCTACCCTCAGTGCCAGATCCTGGACTAGCTGAGTTAGCCCCTGCATCTGCTCTACCAGAGCTGTCATGGGGTCCATAGTGAGGGTAGAGCTGTAACGGTTTCGGCCTGTGATAATGTCACGACAAGGGAGGTGCAGTGAGCCCTAACTGGAACCCAGCCCACTGTCCCTGCCTACTTGACGTGCTGCCCTAGGCAGCAGACGGCAACTGGGTGACAGTCCCTGCGCTGCTAAAGTGCTGGGGCCGTCAGAAGGAAGAATAGTCAGACAGTCCGGGTAAATATCAAATAGGAACGCCAAAGCCACAAATCATAACCAGAGGAATAAACGTAAACAAGCCGAGGTCAAGTACACAGAAACAGAACACAATATACAGAACAAGTAACACGACGTAGCCAGGAATCTCACAGGCGCAGCAGTCAGCTTTCAGGGAGTTTAAATGGGATTCCTGGATACCGCCCCTGCAGCTGATTGGAGCGGCCTCTGGGTCCTCCCATTGGCTGGTGCACTCGCCCCCTGTCAGGAGTGGCTGGGCCCCTGTCACTCACAGAGCTGTCAGCAGCAAGTGTATCAGGGAGGGAGCGCACATCAGCTGTTGCAGCCTGTCTGCAGTCTGAGCACAGCTTAGCCCTGACAGTACTATTACAGTTATATAAATTTTATATAGTTTTTTTATGTTTTATTACTTTTGCACAATAGAAATTCGTTTATAAAAAAAATTCGTTTTTATGTCTTCATAGTCTGATAGCCATAACTTTTTAATTTTCTGTATATGGAACTATATAAGGGCTTGTTTTTTGCAGGATGAGTAGAAATTTTTATTGATATCATTATAGGGTTCATATGATTGCTTTTTTGTATTTTATGTGGTGTTTTGAACAAAATACAATGTCATGGAGAACACTGCAGCCCCCACACCGGGTCGCGAATGCACTCACACTGCTCACCACCACTGCCCACAGCTCCGTAAGGACCTGTCCCCGCTCCTGCCTCTCTGCCTACTCTTCCTGAGTGCCATCAGCTCTGTAATATTTAAATGGCCAGCGTGTCGGTAGTTAGCTAATTGCCAGGCGTTGACCCTATATCTAGCCACCTCCTCCTTCACTACCTGCCAGATTTTTGGTGTTATTATAGTTGGTGTTTTGAGAAAGTGAAGTTCTATTATCCCGTTTTTTCAGACCTTTTTGCTATTTTTTTTCCTGAAACCATTGACTGCCACCTGCCCTTCTTTCCTATCCATGACTACGCCATCGTCTATTGATTCTGTACCATGCTGAACCCCGGCCACCACTGCAAGCAAGTTAAGCAAGTCCAACCTACCCTTCGACGGGCTCTAGCGAAAACTTGGGCTTACTTATACTCCGTTCCCTGGCGTGGCTTATACTGCGGCTTGCAATGGCCCTGAAAATCTATCTCCTGCTATGGCATACAGCAATACTGATAGTGTTTTTTTTATTTTTTTTACAGCAGTCACCATGCAGTATAAATGACATGTTACTTTACTTAATAGTCTTTCAGCTGTCAGGGAACCCATCGACAGCTGCATATACATCACAGCACTGGTGATGGAAATATTGGTAGCTCCCTCCCCCTGTCTTTCTCTCAGCTGCCGCAATTGTGATTGATCGCGGCAGCTAAGGATTTAACCGCCCGCAGCCGGAGTGGGCTCCAGTCACAGGTGACACAGCATGTAATATACAGCTTGAGAGCCTGCACGATGTCCAGGATGCATGCATACATCCATTTGCTGGAAGTTACTTCCCGCTAAGGGTATGTTCATACGGCGTAATTGCGGCTCGTACAGTATGTGCTGCAACATGCTGGATGTTTTGGGTGTTGCGCTGATCAGCGCGTACTCCCTTAAACATGGGGGGTCGGGCAGCCTGCTGGCCCCACTGACAGGCAGTACTCGCGGTGCGTAATCGCACATCGCGTCATTCACAAGTCTCTTATCTCCCTGCGTGTACAGTACGAACGTATTGTACACGCAGGGGATGAGGCATAATCCATAGCTCTCTATGACAGCTATGGATTACTGTAATTGTGACGCTGTGTGAACATACCCTAAGACGTACAGATGTGTCCAATGTAGGGAAGGGGTTAAACTCTGACCTGACCCTTGTCTTGACCCTATTCTGTTGTTGTCTTGCTCCTTTGGAAATGCTGTTTGGTGCTTATTGTTTGTTCTCCAAGTTTTGACTTTTTGCCTCATCTTTTAATTAACTCATACTCTTGCTTATTACCTTTTGATGGCTCTGATGATGCTGATTTAGTACTAGGTTTAAGATTAGGGATCAGCAATAATATCAACAAAAGTTGAAATTGGCTAGATTATTATGGTTATCGGGTTTCCGCGATGATGCGATAATCGTTAAAACAACATATTTAAGAAATGTAACTTAGCAAATAGTTCTATTGCTCTCCGTGTTTGGCGCAAATAGCGTACTTGTCCGATAATTTGGTGGCAATTATTCTATTTTTATTGTTGCTTTTTTTCAGTGCTGGCAAAACACCATACAGTATTTAAGCCATATAATGTAGCAAATAGTTATATTACTCTCCGTGCTTCTCAGTTTGGCGCAAATAACGTACTTGTCAGATAATTTGGTGAAAAATATCAATTGCTAGTCCTCCTTGGCAGTGGTAAATCATTTTGCTGGTTTTGCGGTTAGGAGACTGTAAAAGACACGAATTGTACACGGTTTCATGAAAAATCATATTCCATTTACTCATTTCTTCATGAAGCACTGTCAATGGTTTTAGGGTCACGGTGCTGTGAAAAACAACTATAATCCAGGTCCTTTGGTACAGAAATGTGGTTTCTAAGTGGCATTTCTTCTTCACAATTTTTAACAGTGGCCGAGAGGTCATTTTTATAATTTCTGGGCTCATGGTGCTGTCCAAAACCAGCTATATTATGGGTCCTATTGTAAAAAATGTGGTTTATAACAGGTATTTGTTCTTCACAATTGTCAAATTGTCAATTGTCAAAGGTCATGTTTCGAATATTTGGGGGCATGCTGCTGTAAAAAAACAGCTATAACACAGGTCCTACAGTAAAGAATGTGGTTTCTAATGTCATGATCTGCAAATTCCTCTGCCTCCTGCCTGCATGCAATTGTATGTTTGATCCTGGCGGTTGGAATTTGCTAATTCTGTTCAGTGCTGCAACAGTTAACACCTCCAACTGGGCTGGGCCAGGTGCAGCACTTCCTCATCTGCTGACTCCTATAAATGACACCTCCTACCAACAGTCTGGGCCTGAGTATTGGTGTTGCTGGGCCAAGGCCCACTTCCCTGCCTGAAGCCGCTTGCATCCTGTCCTTGCTGCGTTCCTCAGCCGTGCCTTCTGGAAGGTTCCTGTGTTCCTCAGCCGTGTCTCCTGGAAGGTTCCTGTGTTCCTCAGCCGTGTCTCCTGGAAGGTTCCAGTGTTCCTCAGGCGTGTCTCCTTGAAGGTTCCCGTGTTCCTCAGCCGTGTCTCCTGGAAGGTTCCCGTGTTCCTCAGCCGTGTCTCCTGGAAGGTTCCCGTGTTCCTCAGCCGTGTCTCCTGGAAGGTTCCTGTGTTCCTCAGCCGTGTCTCCTGGAAGGTTTCCTTGTTCCAGAGCTGTCCCTCCTGGTTGTGTCCGGTGCTCCTCTGCAGTCCCTCCTGGTTGTGTCCGGTGCTCCTCTGCAGTCCCTCCTGGCGGTGTCCGGTGGTCCTCTGCAGTCCCTGCTGGCGGTGTCCGGTGGTCCTCTGCATTCCCTCCTGGTGGTGTCCGGTATTCCAGAGTGTTCTCTCTTGGCGAAGTCCTGTGACCGCTGTTGTCTCTCCTGTCTCACGGTGGTCCTGGCCTTCCCATTTACAGCCTCCGGATTGGTAACCCTAAGCCTTACTTCCCTGGTCGCGGTAGGTGGAGTCTGCCGCCGCGGTCCCAAGGATCCACCTTTCCATCCTTGTTTCAAGTGTTTTACTTTGCTTGTTGTACCATGTTTACTCAAAGCCTTGAAACGTAACATCTAAAAGGCATTTGTTTTTCACAGTTGTCGACAGTCGCCGAAAGGTCATGTTTCAAATTTTTGGGGCCATTCTGCTGTCAAAAACAAGCTATAATCCAGGTCCTATTCCCAAAAAATTAAAATAAAAAAAAAATAAAAATTATTTAGTGTTGAAAAGGTCATTTTTGCAGGTTTTGGGGTCAAGCAGCTGGAAAAGACAACGATATTCAAGGTTCTATTCAAATAAATCTTGTTTCAAAAAAAAATTTTGCTGCTAATTTTACTCTGAGTCCATAAGGGCATTTCAGGCTATTGTGAAAGGAGTGCCAGGTATGCAAATAGGGCAGTGCTCTGGTCAGTGGCCCTCTCAACATACATGCGCATTTACAAGCAGGGCAACATTATGCACCGTAAGAGTATGGGCACCATAGAAAAAGGCATGCCACCTAAATGCTATCATTCATGGCACTACTGCCAGGATCTACAATGTGAAACAGCATGCTATTGGTATAATTGTGAACAAGCAGATACATGGTACAACCGTTGTGCAAGAATCAATATTCGTATGGAGCACATTCACCGCCTCAAGAACAGAAACAATTTCCTCCAGCACGTTGAGTAAAACGAGAAAAAGAAAGCCAAAAAAAAGGCACCGGGGTGGAACAGGAGCATCAACCACCAGTGTTTCCAAGTGAAGCTCAATTGGTCTGCACTCGTATGGAGGGGCAAGCACTCTCGTAGAGGCAGAAATTTCTGAAGCACTACCCAGGTCTTGACTGTCTTCCGAGAAAGGATCGAGGTCTTAGCTCACACTTCCACCATGCTTCGGCCCGATTGTTTTCGTTACTGTGTCATAAGGGCATTTTTGCCGTATTAATAGGTGACGCCATCCCTGGCTCTCACCACACCCACTGTAAGTCCGGCCCTGCCAGCTGAACCTCCGTGATCCACGTTCACAGCTTCACCCTCCTTGATCAGTAATTTTCTTCAACCCACTTGACAGTAGAATGCAGGATTTTCACAGAGGCCTCGTTGACCAACTGGGGACATCAGTTTTGTCTGCTTCATGTTCTAATGTCACGGTGCAACAACGTCAGCAGTAGAATGGCAAGTAGCTGTAGCAGCAGCAGCATTGGAAAACTAGTTTATTAAAATACTTAATTTATTATTGCGAGCTTTTATGCTGGCGCTTTATAAGGGCACCTGTGCGGGTTTTGGGGTCATGCTGTGGTACAGGACAGGGATAGTCAATGTCCAGTTTAATAAAATAGTGGTTCAAATACTACTTTCTTCTGGAACTTTGTGATCTGTGGGTCATGCAGGTTTTTGGGTCATGCTGCAGTATAGGACAGGGATAGTCAATGTCCAGTTCAAGTAAAATAGTGGTACCAAGACTACTTTATTCCGCAACTTTTTAATTTTTGGGTCATGCTGCGGTATAGGACAGGGATAGTCAATGTCCAGTTCAACTAAAATAGTGGTTCGAAGACTACTTTCTTCCGGCACTTTTTAATCTGTGGGTCCATAAGGGCATCTGTGTGGGTTTTGGTGTCATGCTGCGTTATAGAAAACAAACAATCAGTATATACCCGCATACAAGATTAAACATACTCCAATATTGCTTAAATTTTATAAAGATTTATTTTGAAGCGACCAAGTCAAATCAAGCATTTTCGGTCCAATTAAGACCTTCATCAGGTGTGTCGCTCTCTTATGGTGTGGTGCACATGAAAACTGGCAATCCCAGGACAAAGTAAATGCTGGCTGCAGCTCAGTAATGCATATAGGAAAAACGCCGGTAATTGGCTGTTGCCGGCCGCTGCCCCTATATTTAGGCGTCACCTATTACCACTCTCTGCCGGATCTTTAGTGCCTTATCAGACCAACGAGAAAGCATTCCTTGTGCTTTGTGTCTACCGTGTACTGTTCTTCTCTGCAGCCGTCCCTCGACCACGAACCTCTGCCGCCTGTCCTGACCTTACCGCCCATTCCCGACTACGACTTCGCCTACAGTTCTGCACCATGCTCTACCTTAGATGCCACCGCAAGTAAGTCATGTCAGGGGTAGCGACCTGGTAGACTCCTGCTGCAGCAAGTCCATCCCGCTTTGCGGCGGGTTCTGGTGAAAACTGGGACCTACTTAGATTCCGCTCTCTGGCGTGGCTTACACCATCGCTTGTGGTGGTCCACCTCTGTGCATTACAGTAAGTCTGACTGACTGATGGCAGCCTAGAGCAATGACAGATAAGAAAGAGCAGGGAGAGATGTTCAGTAACCATAGGAACTTTTGTACTTTAAGAGGAGATAAAGTCTTCTTTATCTCCTGACCATAGCAAAATCAAAAGAGCAATGAAGGTAGTAATAGTCTTCATTTACTTTTTCCTACATATTAAAACCCAATCATTGTAGTGAGAAAGTCCCTTAAAGGTTGATAAATGAGGACAATGAAAACTCAGGGTCACACTTCTGATCCACCTCTCTGGTGAGTAACAAAATACCTTCAATTCTAGAACTCACAAAAACCCTATGGTGATCTGATTCCATATAACTGTTTTGTAGCTATAATATGTAGGTATGTGCTAGAAGTATCCTCAATTTGTGGTCAAGTACAATATGCAATTAGCAATATGGATTATTGAGTTCATAATATGAAATGTCAGGTTCAAGCAAGCTTAACCACTAATGGAGGTCACTACCAGTACTTGTTATGAGAGGGTCCTGATTCTTACTAATCAAGGGATGTTTTGACTAAATTTAATTAAAATACGTTCATTAGTCCTAGAGTTATATCTAGATATGGGGTAAATTGATTCAAAATAAAGTGGAATTCTTTTTGAATTTAGGAAAATTTTGGGGTTCGGAACAAGTCAAACCCTTTTGGGGGTTACTTTGCGGGGAAGGGAAGTGTGTTTTTGATTGAATAAAAGGGCTGCGAGCACTTTGGCTTACATGGGGCCCAAAGAACTTGGGGGGAAAAAGGGCCCATACCTACATGACATGTGCAGGATGAACCCAAACCCAGGGGCCCCGGGGGGATTCTGTGACGTCACCGCACTTTAAAAAGTCCGGGCGCGACGCTGGGAGCTCATACCGCTACCACTGAACCGGTTTAAAGGGAAAAATCCCCTGCCGGGGCTGTTTAAAGGTAGCGGGATACTAAAGAACCCTTTTTATACAGCCATTTTTTCGGGGGTGTCACAGTTTTCTCAGAGACTGTTCTCTTAACGTTCATTTCGGATTTTGGGGGGTTTTTGGGACCTGAAGCCCCCGGTGTGCGCCCCAGTGAAAGCCCCATTTTCATTTTAAAATGCTACCCTTGCCCACGCCATTAAATTTTCCCAAGGGTGATCTAAGCCTTTCCTGTTGTATTCTTTAAAAAAAACAGCGTTTTTTAATACAAATACCATTTTAAATTTTGGCGCTTAATTTTTTTTGGGGCGAAATTTTTTACACCCGGGGGTTAAATTTAAAGCTTTTTGGTTCTCGGGCGTGGGGGGATAAAAGAAACGTCTTTTTCACCCCCCCAAAAAAAAAAAATTTTTCCTGTAGCAAAATTCAAAAAGGTAAAGGGTTAATTAAAATTTTTTCTTTGTTGTGTATTTGTAAAATACACGCCCATTTTAAACCCCTTACAAGCGGGTATTTTTTGGCGGCTAAATTTTTTTTTTTGGAAATTTTACATCCGGGGGTTTTAATTAAGAAATTTTTTCTGCTTTTGTGGTGACTAAAAATAAGCCGCCTTTTTTCACCCCCAAAAAAAAACATTTTGCCTTAGTAACACAAGCAAAGGGTTTAATTCAATTTTTTCGTTTGTGTGTACCTTTTAAAATACCCCATTGAAACCACACTAAAAAAGTGGTATTTTGGGGGTCCTAAAATTCTTTTCCCGCAATTTACACCCAGGGGTTAATTAAGCGTTCTGCTGTTGGGGGGACAAAAAAAAACCCGTTTTTTTTCCCCGCCAAAAAAGACTTTTGGGGCCTGAAAGCGAAAATTCAAAAACCAAAAGGGTTAAATTTTAAAATTTTTTTTCCCCTTGCTTGTACCGTAAAATCCCACGCCTTGATAACACGCTACAAAAGCTGGTATTTTTTGGGTTTTGTTTCAATTTTCTATGCGCAATTTCATCCAAGGGTTAACAAGTTTTTTTTCCCTGCATTTTGTACTCAGTAAAAGAAATTTTGGGTTTTTTCACCTCCACAAAAGAAATTCTGTGCAAAATTCATATCCGAAGGGAAAATTTCGGGCCTGTTTGGCTTTTTTTTTCAGTAAAAAAACACCAGAGTTTTTAAACGGCACATACAAGTAAATTTTTCCTCCCCCATTTGGGGACGCATTTTAAAACCCAAAAGGGTTTTAAAAAAATTTTTCTTAGGGGGTTCATTTGGAGTAAAATTTCAGGGTGTGTATTTATCTTTTACAGATACTTCAAAAACAGAGTCTTTTACTTTTTAGAAAAAAAAAAGTAGTTAGAAGAGAGGTGGCGGGGCCCCCTTAAATTTCGAGTGGAAAAGTGGCACAAAACTTCCGGAGCGGGCCCCCCGGGGTCGCAGCACAGAAAACGGGGACGTCGCAGCAGGGTAACTGGGTGAGGCCCCAACTGCCGTGTAAATCAAGCGGCCGTGTGCTGAAAAAACCCCCCAAAGGGGTTTTCTTGTTTGGGTTGCTCGGTCCCCCAAATTCCTCCCAGGGGAACTTCTGCCCAACCCCCACCCCAAGGGGTCTTTTGGGGATCGTAAAAAGCAAAAACCCCTTATTTTTGGCATGGCCCGGGGGAAGGGGGGTTCAGGGGGCCCTCACCTGTCCCCCAACCCCCTCTTTTCCCAATTCCGGTTCCCTCACCCCAGAAAATCTACTATGTGGCCTGGGCCTAAGCGCCACTATATACGGGGATGAAAAATTTTGAGGGGGCGGGCCCACCCAAGGCTATTTGGGCAGCGAAGAAATGGGCCCAAAACCCCGGTTTTCTTGCAGTGGGCCCGGAAAAGTATAGTTGTGGAGAGGGTTTGGGAGGTCATTTGGGAGGGGTCACCCCTCTCCCATCCCAAGCCCGGTGATGGGGGACAGCAGGCCAATAAAAACACAAATAAAGGGATGATTACCAAACCGGGATTTGGGGCCGGGGAACAAGGGTTTCATCATGGGTCAGGAGAAAGGGCGTCACTTCCCTTTCGGGGCACGGCGCAGCCAGCAAGGGGGCTTCGTGGCCAGGGTCGGGCGGGGTTTGGGAAAAACCAGTGTGAGGTCGGGACCCCAAAGCACCCACGGGGTAAAAAAACCCATTTCGTAGGCCCAAGGGAAGGAGCGGCACGGGGCTCAGCGAGCAAAGGGCGGGCCGGGTAGTAGTCACTCAGTGCGGACGTTGGCGGAAAAATTCAGCTACTCGGGGGGTTTTGTGGCATTCTTTGTTAGACACCAAAAGGGGGCCGGATAGGGGTTATGTAAATTGGGGGGGAAAAAAATGCTCCGGGCCCTTGCAAACCCTGGGCCAGCATGGTTCAGCAAAGGGGGGTTTTGCAAAAAGACAACAGTATGGTCCAAACCCAACCTAAGGGCGCAGCTGACCGGGGCTCCGCCCCAATTTTGTTGGAACTCCCCAGCCCCCCCCTTTCCAAATGGTGGACTCTGCACCATTCGAAAACAAAGGGCCCTTTGTGCGAGCTGAGATGGAGATTTCCCAAACCCGGGAATTTTTTTTCCCAAAAAGGGGCCGGGTTCCCCAGCCCCTTCAAAAATTTATGAAAGAACATAAAGGGGGCCAGCCCCTTTGAGCTTTTTTGGTTTGTTAAAAGGGCTCCGCAGCGCGGACGTCTGGACTGTAATACGGTCAGGGCAAGTACTTTCCCTTTAGGGCCCCCATGGGGTGAATGTCTTCGGCCCAAAGGAAACACCAAAAATTTGGACAGGAGCGCCGCTTTCTCCCCCCATGTTTTCAAACTGGGGGTTTCCTGCCCCAAATTGTCCCCCTCCTCCCCCCCTCCTCCACCACCACCACCATTTTACCCTCCAAAAGTATTGCTCCATCATACCACATGGTGGGGGCCACAGCGGTGTCACGCATTTCAAACACCCGGGTTTTTGCCTGGGAAAAAGAAGTCACACAGGGAGGAACGGTTTCCCCGTCATGCACCCAAAAAAATCGATGTTTTTTGCTTTCTCCGCGCCAACTGAAAAATGGAACCTTTGGGGGAAGGCCCAATGGGATTTAACATGGAAATCCGCGCTGCCCCCGAGGAGGGAGGGGCCATGCCCCCGGGCATGGCGCATGGTTTAAATCTGGTTGTAAAAAGGGTTCCCTGAAATTTTTCCACCGACCCTTCAGAAAATTCTGAAAAGGGCCAGGAAACTGGCAGCACTTCACCCTTTCCCTAAAAACCCCGGGAAAAACACCCCCCTCGATTTGGGCAGTGGCAGAAGGGGCCCTCCCCCCCCAACAAAATCTGATATGCGATTTTTCCAAACCCGTTGGAATTCCAGCCTGCACTTTTTTAAACCGATTTGTATAAACAAAAAGCCCTTTAAAACGTTTTTTTTTAATGATCAAGGGGGAGGGGGTACCCCCCCGGTTAAAAACTTTGATGCACCCAGTGGCAGTCATGCGTGACCCCAAAGCCGTTTGTTGAGGGGCCATTCGAGGAGGCTACGTTTTTGGCAGTCCGCCAGGACTAGGGGGATGAATAATCTTTCCACTGCTTCAGGTCCGGGAAACCAGATGCGGGAAAAATCTTTTCGGGGCGGGGGACTGGGGCGTGGACTACACTTGCGGCCCCCCAAGAGTCCGGGGGGGGACTGAAATGGGGGGAGGGGGGACTTTGGGCAAAAGGGATTGTTTTGGTAAAAAATGAGGGGAAATTTTTTTACCCGGGTTGAAAAAAGGGGAAGGAGCAGGGCAGCTGGAGGGGGTAGAGGGAGATGAGGAAGACGAGGCAGATGACCCGCAAGCACCTTTTGCTTTAATAACAGGGGGTTGGAAAGGGCAGGGACCCCCCTTGGGAGTCACTTGTGCAGTGGCCCGCGGGCATGCTTTTGGGCCGGGCCCTATGACAGCCGAATAGCCCAGCACCCCCGGCAGGGGATGAATTTCTGGTTTTCCCCCCCTATTGGCCCCTCGCACCGGCCCAAAAAATGGGACCCTTTTTCCCAGCTGCTGAGGGGGAGGACAAACTAAAAATCTAAGGGAAACCTCTGTAGTCATTTTTTCCCCCCGCTTATTTTGCGGGATCGTCCCTCCTTGACAGGTTCTGACCGGGGGGGTTTTTCAGCGCTCAAAGTACTACTGCCGCAGCTCCTTGGGGGGAAGGGGGGGGGGGTAGCAGCTTCCTTCACCCCCCTAGTGAAGGGCATCCCCCAAAACAGCGCCCAGGAAAATGGAGCAGGGCCCCGAACTAACAGGGGGGTTTGGGCCCAATTGAAAGCAAATTTTGCCCCCCCCATTTGAAGATCTGCCCGGACTAAATGGGCAGCCCCAAAAGGGGTGTTTTGGTCACAAAATTGCCGAGTTTGCAGGGAGAAGCTGGTTTTCCCGGCGGACCAAATAGTGTGGGAACAGAGCGGGTGGTTTTAGTGCAGCGGGGCCATCGTTACCCCCAAGGGAAACCCCTTGTCCCCGGGGAAAATTGGGAAAGACGACCTTTTTCAAGGGTTTAAAACAGGTGTGGAAACGGCCAGGATTTCCACACCCCCAATGCCTTAGGCGTAGACCCCACATCAGCCCCGACGCCTCACCCAAACTTGAGAAATGGGGTCTGGGTTCAAACCCAAACCCGCCTTTTAGCCACTTTCGGGTGCCGCCACCTGCTGATCCCAAAAATTGCTGACAAATTTTTTTTCATTCTGCCCCAACCCTCTTTTCCCGGAACTTTGGGGGTTGGGCCCCCCCACCCCACATTTTTTCATTGTTCCCCCTCTTTGACCTCCTGTGCTTTTTGCTGGTTTCCGTGACCAAAACCCCATGGGTCATTGTGCCCCCTGTGGGCCCAAATAAAATTTTTGCCTCCTTTCCCGAATGTAATTTTGCCACTGTCAAACCCCATGTGCTGTGTGGCGCGGGCCGGGGACCTTCCCCCACTGGTGTCATTTTTGCCAACCCCTTGGCCCACTCCTGTTTTTGGGCCCCCTCCAAATTGGGATTCCCCCACTGTCTGACCTCATGATTTTCTTGGGGGCCGTTCCCCCCACACCCTTTTTCATTTTGCCAATGTCCCGACCTTTATGAAACTGCGCCGTGCCCTTTCCCCACGGGGTTATTGTGCCCTCTCTGACCTCATGTGCTTCTGCTGTGACCTCCCCTCTCTGTTTTTGTGCCCTCTGTGGCCAACTACTGTTTTTTCCACCCCAGAATGTCATTATGCCCCCTGTTCCCGACCTCATTTCTGCTGCTGCCGGGAAACCCCACACGGGTCATTGTGCCCCCTCTGTGGCCCTTCTCCATTTTTGCCACCTCCAAAAAAGTAAATTTTTCCACCTTTTGACCTATGCTGTTGCTCCCTGCCGCCGTTACCCTTCACCTCTATCATTGTGCCACTCTGTGGCCTACTCTTGTTTTTTCCACCTCCGAAATGTCATTGTGCAACTCTCTGACCTCATGCTGTTGCCGCCGTCACCTCCACACTCTGTCAATAATGTTGCCACCTGAGCTCTCAGCTTGTTTTTTTCCAGCTTTCGCTGGCATGACTTTATCAGGCTACATTCCCGCTTGATTTTTTTTGGTCAGTTTTGCCCTCTTAAGTGCCCAGGGAATTTTATAGTGAAGCGATTCTAAGAGCGGCGGCAGTCATGTGCGTTTTCATACTAAAACACAACGTTGTATGAAGACCAAACCAAGCTCCCTCTGCATATTTAAGCAGGGCACAACGTTCTACAGCACCCTGCAGGCTCTGTGCACCCGGGAAAATAGCTGTTTTTTAACGCGATTCGTCCCGAAGTAATTCAGACGAATTTATTTTTGTCGGAAATTCGGCAAAGGGTGGACCGAACCGAATTTTTGAGAAATTCGCCCCATCTCTAGTTATATCCAGTATTTATGGGTTTCCAGTGAGTAGGACACTCTATACTATTTTTACTACTAGTTTATACTATTAATGTTTCTAAGGCTTGTCTGTGTTACTAATACTAGTTTCTATCGTTGTAATTAATGGTGTATTGTACTACTACAATTGCTGCTATTACAATTATCCTACACTCATAGGGAAACATGTATGAAATGGTTTTGGTCTAATGCTCACTTTTTTGCCCATAGGTTTCTATGGGGAAAAAAGTGAGTTTTCGACCAAAACCATTTCATACATGTGGCCCTTATTGTTACTGTTAGTCCATACTACTTCTAGTTTATACAACTACTACATTATTTCTACTAGTCAATAAACTTGCAATTACTAATTTATGCTACTGCTTTTACTGTTAACCTACAACAACACTAGTAGTCAACACTACAATTAGTTTGTACTACTGCTACTTCTCCCACTAGTATATAGTATTTCTAGTACTAATATAGGTCCTGGATGTCCTCTCCGACCAAACATTTATCATCTGCCACTCTCACTCCACTTACTCATCTCAACCTCTCTTTGTTGGTGTCCTTCAGGGGTCAGTCCTGGCTCTCTAGTCTTCTCTATCTATATCTTTGGCCTTGGTGGACTCATAGCATCACATGGCTTCTAGTATTACTTGTATGCTGATTAAATTACAAACTTTACTTAAAAATAACCTGAAAACCTGTTTCTTCAGGATAGCCTACAACCTGTATTATTCTTGCTGCCACTACACCACCATACAAACATGTATGTCCCCAACCTTCTGTTTCATGTCTCCTCACTTGAAGATTGTAAACCCTCATGGGCAGGTTCTCCTCTGCTACTGTATCAGTTTGTTGCTATTTAAGGCTAATTTTGTATTTGTACTTATTTATTTTAACGCATTTGATTGTACAGTGCCCTGGAATTAATCATGCTCTAAAATAAATAATAATAGTCATAATAATAATCTATGCTAGTACTATTTCTATTGGTCGCCTATGCTACCAACATTCCTAGTCCATGCTTCTTTTACATCTTACTTCTTCTATTCTTTATTACTGCATTATTTTTTTTATTTATTTTTTTTTCCTATATAGATATCATTGCATTTGAGCTCAGGAAAAAAGATTGTAAGAAACAATGTAATAAATATTTTTATATCATATTTGAAACTATTGGTCATTAAAACACCTGTAAACTGTATCACCCAGTTCTGATGTACTTCTGCTAGTGTATTTGCCATATTCTTGGTAAAATGGCTAGGCATCCTAATGGAATCTTGATCGTATATCAAATACAGCAAAGTGTATTAATCATATCCGTCACATTGCATTAACTGAACATGTAAAAAGCCCTCAATTTATCAGATGACAAAGCTTATTCCTGGAAATGGATTTTTTTCCTTTTGATATGGCTGATTCACCAGTTGTGTTTCAGATTCAGAAGCTTTTATTACAATTCCACAATAAACAACCACCCTTTGCACAAGAGAGTAAGAGCCTTAATTCACATTTTCGATTAAAGGTAAATGAACGCCTTCTCACAGAGTGTTTATTTTTCCTTTAATATGCAGTAAAACCAATGCACTGTATTAAGTTCTACATATGAACATGTTTTCTTTTTCTACTACGATAAAACTATTGCATCAAAGCACATCTGCCTAGTAAGGAAACAAGGGCATGGATTATAGAACCTCTACCATTTAAGCGCTGCATATATAAATATATGTATGTGTGTGGTTGTATAGATATTTACAAAGAATACTATATATATCTATTTATAATATATATACATTTATGTGTGTGTTACATAGAATATAAATATAAATATATAAACACACACCATACATAATATATATATATGTACACACAGTATATATAGATATATATTATATATAATACTAATATATATATATATATATACTATATAATATTATAGTATAATAATTATATTATATATAATAGTTATATATACATACATGTTGTGTATATAGATACAAGACAAAGCAGCACACTTCTCATCAATTCTTGCGGGTGCCAGCAAAATAGAACTACGGCCAAGGATGGCCCAATCAAGATAATCAGAAAAATTGAGACATCCAGGCAATTATAGGTGAAAAACTACAAGTGACCTTTATGCCCCATAGTTCCAAGACGACGTTTCGGCTCTCTCACATGAGCCATTTTCAGAATACATTGTAACAACAGAAATATACATTGAAACAATAATTAGTGTTTTAAACATTTTAAAATTTCCATTGCAATTCATAATTCATATTCATGTATATATATATTTATCTGTTTATTGTGAGTTATCTGAATGTGTTATTAGTTGAAATGCATTTACTGCCATGATGAACCAATATTGGGGAACGTGTTGGTCAATTGTTTGATTATCAAAGTCGGTGATTATATATATATATATATATATATATATATATATATATATATATATATATAAAATATATAAAAAAAAATATATATATATATATATATATAAGATTATATATAATATTATATACATATATCTATATATATATATATATATATATAATATATATATATGCGGTATATCACAAAAGTAAGTCACATTATTGAAAATATCGATTTATACCTTTTCATGGGACAGCACTGAAGATTTGATTCATTCAATGTAAAATAGTCAATGTACAGCTTATGTAACAGTGTAAATTTGGTTTATCTCAGCAAATACCCATCATTGTCTAAAATGCTGGCAACAAAAGTAAGTGAAAATGGACAAATTGCGACCAATTTGCCATTTTCCCTCCACGGTGTTATGTGACATGTTAGTGTTACAAGGCCACAGGAGTGAATGAGGAGCGGGTGTGTTAAATTTGGTATTATCGTTTTCACACTGTCTTATCTCAGTTTACTGAAAGATCAACATGGTACCTCTTGAAAAAGAACTCTCTGAGGATCTGAAAAAAAGAATTGTTGCTCTAAATAAAGATGGCTTAAGCTATAAGAAAATTATCAATACCCTGAAACTGAGCTTCAGCACAGGTAGCCAAGACCATACAGTGGTTTACCAGAACAGGTTCCACTCAGAACAGGCCTCGCCATGGACGACCAGACAAGTTTAGTGCACGTGCTCACCGTCATATGCAGAGATAATCTTTTCTAAAAAGATATATGAGCATTGCTGCAGAGGTTGAAAGGGTGGGGTGTCTGCCTGTCAGTGCTTACAGCATACGCCGCACACTACATCAAATTGGTCTACATGGCTGTTGCCCCAGAAGGAAACCTCCTCCACAGATGATGTACAATAAAGCTCACAAACAATTTGCTGAAGACAAGCAGACTAAGAACATGGATTACTGGAATCATGTCCTGTGGTTTGATGAGACCAAGATAAACTTATTTGGTTTTGGTGGTGTCAAACATCTGTGGCAGCAACCCGGTGAGGAGTACAAAGACAAGTGTTGCTTGCCTACAGTCCAGCATGGTGTTGGGAGTGTCATGATTTGGGACTGCATGAGTACTGCTGGCTGTGGGGAGTTACGAGAAATCACTGAGCATGAGTATAAAGAGAGAATCTTCCTCAAATACCTATTCCTATACATGTGGTATCACTTAGTACCTTCTATATATTGCTGATTTTATCTGCTTATTGTGAGTTATCTGATTGTGTTATTAATTGAAATGTATTTACTGCCCCTGATGAACCAATTATTTGGGAAAATGTGTTGGGATATTTTTTTGATTATTACATCCACAAGTCAGATTGCATATAGGATTTAGTCACCAGGAGTGGATGTACCATTTTTTGGGTGGTTTCTCTGCAGTTTTGGTAGGGAATAACAGGGTGAGTAGTAGGCTGTCTCCTTCTCTTACCCCTTTGGTCTCCACCTATACCTGTTTTCAAAAAATATCTACTGGTGTCCTGAAGGAAATATTTTAGAGAGATTTAGCTTTATGAATTTATAATTTATTTGTATACCTGAGTATGATCCACATACATGCAAATAAATGTATCAATACATAGGGGCAAATGTGGATCCTGGCTACCTGACATTTACAGTAGGTGACATTTCACTTCCATTTCATAAGAAGCGTGTAAAAGCAGACACAGGGTATGTTCACACGGCTTATTATGAAGCGCATTTCGCCATGTATTTCGCAGCGTACTGCTCTTAATATGCGGGGAAATGAGCCCCATAATGAGGGTAATCCATAGCTCTCATAAAGAACTATGGATTACACCTCGTCCCCCCGTGCATACAATACGAACGTATTGTATGCGCGTGGAAATAAGTGACATGTCACTTATTTGCCGCACTTACATGCCATGAGTAATGCATGTCTATGGGGCTGGCGGGCTGCCGACCCCTCCCCCCGCACTTCGGGAGTACGCGTAGATCAGCGTAAGCTCCCGAAACACATGATGTATTGCGGCGCATATTGTACGCGGCGCAATACATTGTGTGAACCTACCCTCACTATTATACTCGGTTCTGCAATATATTACTGCTTCAGAACAGTGTAAAATCATTTGTACCCCTTAGTTTTCAATTACCCATGGGTACTAAAAGTTGAAGTAGAAAAAAAGTTTAAAATATCCCTCTGTAGCCATTTTGCAATTAAAAAAATAAACTGTAAAAAGATAAACATCTAAATTGTAAGTCCCAATCAGGACAGGGACCAATGTGCATTAATCATCCCCGATATGCTGTGCATATATTTTAATTATATATATATATATTTTTAATATATAATATAATATCATCACGGCCATTTTTATTAGGTACACATGCTAGAAAACGGGTTGAACCCCCTTTTGCCTTCAGTCCCCTCAATTTTCGTGGCATAGATTCACAAGGTGTTGAAACGATGCCAATTGGTCCCCAAGGGGGGCCCAAAGGTGCCAAGAAAAATTCCCCACCCATGCCCCACCCCCACCAGCCTAAAACCGTTAAACCCAGGCGGGTGGATCCATGTTTAGTTGTTGACGCCAAATCTGACCTACCATCCAATGTCGCAGAAAAAACGAGAACATAAACCGGCGGTTTTTCCCCAATCTTCTACTGCCCAATTTTCGATGGTTTGGGCAAATTTGGGGAGCCTCAGTTTCCTGTTCTTAGCTGAAAGGAGTGGCACCCGGTGGGTCTTCTGCTGTGTACCCATCCCTCAAATTTTGCCGTACGTGCGTTCAGAGATGCTCCCTTTTCCTCCTTGGTTGTAACGGGGGGCTATTTGAGTCACTGTTGCCTTTTTTATCAGCTCGAACCAGTCTGCCATTCTCCTTTGACCTTGGGATCAAAAAGGGATTTCGCCACAGGACTGCCGCTCACTGGGTGTTTTTTTTTTTTCGGACCATTCTCTGTAAACCCCAGAGTGGTTGTGAGGAAAAAACCCAGGAGATCGCATTTCGAAATACCAGACCCGCCTTCTGGCACCAACAACCCTCCCCCGTTCAAAGGCACCAAATCACCTTTCTTCCCCCACTGATGTCGGTTTGAACTGCGGGATTTCTTGCCATGTCTACATGCCAATGCACTGAGTTGGCATGTGATTGGCTGATTAGAAATTAAATGTTAAGAGCAGTTGGACAGTGTACCCAAAAAGGGCGGGGAGTGTAATATATATATATATATATGTGTGTGTGTAAGTTACTAAAATAAATACGTAACTGGTTCATCTGTAAAAGTGTGCTCTATTAGACTATGTATCCTGTACAGTGAATATGGTACAAAAATAGAAAAGCCCAACGTCAAAATTGAGGGAGGTTTTCTACGATCATTTTGTGTGTCCAAGAAATTAAAATAAAAAGCGATCAGAAAGTTACATGGTATAAAAAGAAATGATACTCTAGACTGCAAAAAACAAGCCCTTACCCAGGTCCATAGACTGAAAAGCAAAAAAGTAATTGGTTACAGAAAATGGTGCTGCAGTGCATTTTTTTTTTAAACTAGTAAAATGTAACAAGAACTCAAAAAAATTGGTAACACGGGAATCTGCAAACTATACTGAATGGTGAACTCCATGAAAATGTTGTCCCTGCATTTCATCACAAAAAATATTGTTTTGCAGTTTCCCAGTAAATTATATAGTACGATCAATGTTATTATTAAATAGTACATTTTATCCTTATATGTCCATAAGTCCTTATGTCCATTTACACAGAAAAATGAAAAATGTATGAATTGTGTTGGATGGCAGGGAGAAAAAAATTAACATGATGTAAACAAAAATTATTGCAGCACAAAGCAGTTATGTGTATGTTCACATGGCGAATTTTAATCAGAATTTCAGTGTAGATTCCTTGTTGATTTCTTCGTCAAAATCCCGTAAAAAGATGGAAATTTCACCCCCTTTTTCCCCAGCCACGACTTAACCCCTTATCAACATTGGACATAAGGGTATGTCCTATTGTTGGAATGGAGCTTTTGAGTGTCTCACCGGGAGTCTCCCTTAGGGGTGGGGAAAAACTTATTTTTACACTACCCCACTGTTAACAGCAGCTAATATAAAACTGGCCCTTTTCTGTTGTTTAACAATTTATGCCTCCTGCAACAAAATCGCTGTCATAGCAGCTGGAAGCCTAATGATGGCTTCCACAGCCACCATGTTAACGTTTTATCTTAGTACCACCATCTTGGTACAACCTTCTGCATTACATAATGCAGTATTGTGTGCAAGAGATTGAGCCCTACATATTTAATATCACCGGAATTGTACCAACCTTCAGAATATTGAAGAGTAAACATTTTTTTCTCATTTCATTGCATATTATTTTTTTTTTTCCAGTTTCCCAGTACATTCTATGTTACCGTCAATGACACTATTAAAAAATGTCGTCATATGTCTATGGAGATCAAAAAATAAAAAAAATGTAATCCCGGTAGAAAAGGAGGAAAAAAAGAAGACCCCAAAAAATTTTTGACAAAATTTCGGGAAGTAGTTTAAAATCCCCTGGAAAAGGGAAAAAGAATAAACATTCTCATTCTTTTTAGCTGATCTTCATCGAATCTCACTCCGGGGGATGGTGGGACGAATTACCCTCATTGCAATGGAGCTAACTCGCATCAGAATCAGAGGTGACATGTGAACACACCCTTAAAGTGTAAGTAGAAACAACATTTACCTGAAGAACTTTTCTGTCTGATATTCTTGCACTGCTGTGTTGCTTAGTTAATGACCATGGTCCATAAAAATGTTGTCTTTGTTGATTGTTAAGATTTAGATCAGAGTACCTTCATGCAGAAATCTAGATAATTTTAAGGGTTCATTAACTTTTTTCCCACTGCACACAGATGCTTCACTTTATCATTTGTCCCCACATCTACAGATATTTGTGTCTCATAATACATTTTTTTAATATCTTAGCCATTCCCAACATTTAAGGCTAAGTAGACTAAGGAGCATTATTCCTGATAATGCTCCGGTGACACCACACTCAAACCCGGCCCCCAATGTGCAGGGGAATCTTCCATTATGGGAAAAACAATTTATATTTGAATGGTGAATTTCGATTGCCAAATTTATTACCTTAATAGAATTTGGTTCTTCGACATGAGGAGTTTCAGGCAATGCTTGTTAAGTAGAAGAATCATTTATTTGCTGGGACGCCATTTGGTTCCAATATATATATATTAGTAAATGGTCCCTGCTTTACATAAATATACAAGCAACTACTATTACTTGGAAGATGCAATATGTGATTTTGCAAAAAGCAGCACTTGGGTAGCCTATTAGGACTCTATTCAGGTGGATGGATGAATGCTAAGGAGATTTATGTATTCTCTATGCTGCTACTGTACATTGATTGGCAAATTAGTCATTCACCTTCATCTTCTTCCCAACCCTCAACGCTTCGCAGAGATGCTTAGAGAGTTAAACTCTGAGAGGTGAGACTGGGGACAGGAGGCTTTTAATCATGCAACCAACAACACTAGAAACCAATTTAAAAGTGATTTATTCTAAACCCTCATTAATGCCTTGTAAGAGTGATAGTTCATTTAAAGTGATGCACAAAATGAAACAACCCAAGTTGTGGAATAATTAGAGAATATCTACCATGGCAGCACACTGCCGGCACTTACCCATTTACAACCCACAGTATCAAAAATCTATTCCCCAAAGGATTAATCGCTTACCTGGTCCCCTCTGCCAAAATTCATCTACTTACAGTGTGCTTCTCAATGCTATAAAAAGCTGGCACTAAAGTGAGAGGTTTCTGGGAGGACTCTTTACATCTTGCAGCCTAATAAAATCACTTTTGTAAAGATAGCAATGTGATTTACTGGCTGGGACGGCTTTTGGCTTTCAAGGCAATCACTTTTTTTAAAAGCTATTTAAAGAGGATGTTGAATAACTGTGTATAAAAGCGTTCACTCAACAAATTCAATATGCGCAATATAATTTGGACAAAATAGGGATGTATATCACTGCTGAAGATTATTTTCCTACCACATTAAATATAATCTAGAGCACTCATCAGGGTTGACGTAACATATGGTATTACAGAGAATCTTGTGTTATTCAACCCACCAAATTATGTTTAAACTACAGCGATAAACTTAATCTGGAATAGAAACGGTGAATACAGAGTCAAAACATGTTATTTTAGTACCCGAGCCTGGATTTAAGGTTAAAGCACCAAAACATGATATATGTCTGGTACATATTAAGCACAAGTAATCAGCACATGGCACATTATCAGACTGGGTGTCAAGAGCCCACTAGTGGAGTTGTTTCTGGGGACCTATCCTACAGCTCCTGTACACGACTGCAAATGCTTCACCTTTCTTTCTCAGCCTCTCTGCCTTTCCTGACAACACACATACTAATACAAACCAAGTACATTCCTATCATATTCCCTAATAGCATTGGACTCTTTCAGAAGTAAAAAGCCCTGTGTATATTCCCAAAATTTATCCCCCCACGGGATTTCAGGTCAGACTTGTAACAGACGGGTCGAAGTAACTGACTGGTCAAAATTTGTAACTACTGGTCAAAAATTGTCTTTTTTGGGGCATGAAAAAATTCACAGAAAAACAGGGATATAATTTAGGATCTACATAATGTTGGTTTAAATGTTATAGTTGATATGAAGATACTTAGTAAAAAAAAGCACTGTACACAATTTAAATGGGTCTTTCCACTACCATCATTAATCACATATCAGTAGGATATTCCATAAACTAGCGGAGTTCAACTATCAGGATGACATTAGTTCTAGGAACATACCAAAGGCCATTTCCAATAACATAGTGGGTACTAAAAGATTAGACTATTTTCCCCAAAACTCAATGAATTACCACATATTGTATGTATGGTGGCGTCTCTACTGGGAATAGGATAGACATCAATTTCTAAGAACTGTAAAACTTTTCTTATGCAATAGCAAAAAGGGGTTGTTCAATCTAACCGTATCGCTCTCCAGGTCTCTTCAGATTAACACTCTCTATGCAGGCTGAGGGTGCGTCTTTAGCAGTGACTGACATTTGAGCATTGCTAGCTCCTTTTCCTAGTTGTGCATACTACAGGGACATTACTAGTAGAGGGGTTGTGGAAAACGATGATCCTGTTGAAGCAGGATGTCTGGCTATAAATGTGAGGTAGCAGAGCTGTATTTGTCATGAGGTGAGGCTCCTAGTGAAAATGAAAAACCTACGTGCTGCCAAGACGCACTGTTCACTGCTGAGTTACTCTTTAATGTAATTACACATAAGTGTGCTCTGAAGACCTGATGGTATGGTACAAAGCTCTTCCAGTCGTAACCAAATTTTAAGTTTTTCTAAAAAAAAAAAAAAAAAAGTAAAAACTGAGAACAAACTCCATGATGGAAATACAGCATGAGCAACTCATCACCCGCCGAGAGGAGGGGTTTGGGAACGAGAGAGCTCCTTAAACATGTGGAAAAATACATAATTACTCTCCCTTTTAAAAAAACAAGATTGGGACAGCAATGTATTTAGTAAAGTCTTTACTAAGCTTTGCCTACATGTTGAAACCTAATCAATGGAGTGCTTGTTTAACCCCTTAACCCACCTGGAGTTGAGTAGCAGGATCAAGCCCGATCCTGTTACACAGCAGCCAGCTGCTAGTGGCTAATTGCAGCTAATACCCAGCAGTTACAACACAGGGGGGCGGCGCTGCCTGCCTATGCTAACCCTTTAGACGCCGCAACAAAGATGGCCACGGTGTCTAAATGAATGAAAAACCGGTGCGGGCGCACCGTTCCCCCCTCCCCCCGGTCAAAAAAAAGCCCTTTTGGGGGTGTGACCCCGCGGGGGTTAACGATGGGTGAACTTTTGGCAGCGGGAACCTTGTGAAGGTTTTCCACGCTGCCATGCCCCCTTTTTTTTGCCCCCTTCCGGCCCCGGCAGGAAGTGAGGTAAACGCCCATCTTGGTACAAGGGCCTAATGCATTGTCTAGCAATGCATTGGGCTATATTAACGTTTCGCGGCCCCAAGGGCAAAAGGCCCCCCCAAGGTGGGCCCCCTAATTTTTTAAAAGGGTTAAAACAAAAATTATTAAAAATATAAAAAAAATTAAAAATTTAACTAAAGGTTCAAAATCACCCCCCCTTTTTTCCGCCATTTTACAAAAAAAAAGAAATAAAATAATAAAAAAAGGTTACACATATTTGGTACCCCGGCCCCCCGCCGGGAAAAAAAGTCTGATTTTATTAAAAATATAACATCATTTACCCCTTTTTTTACGTTTAAACACTGAAATTTTAAAAAAAATTTTTCCAAACTCCAAAATTGAATTTTTTGGGTCATTTTTTTTGGGAAAAAGCGGGTAGGGGACCCACGGGGACCACCCCCCGGGCTTCTCCAGGGGGCGTAACCAAGGGCCATCGGGCAGGGGGAAACTTCACAGACCCCTTTGGTGGTAAGGTTGACTACCCCAACCCATCCACCAGGCGCCACCCCAAGAGCAGCCCCCGGCAGCGGCAGCTACCAGAAAGGGCCCAAAAGGGCCAAGGCCTAGGCCCCCAACCCAAAAAATTTAGGAAACAAAAGACAAAGCACAAAAGGTAAATATGTGCAGGTACAAACAAAGACAGGACAAAAAAAATTGCCAAACAGGAGGATTACAAAAAGGTAAAAGGGGAACAAAAAATTCCCCGCCCGAAGACACCAAGAACAAAGCAAACTTAGTTTAAAACTCAGGAAAGAAAAAAAAAGGCATGCCCCAGGGGCAGGAACAGGGCAGAGAACAAGGCAAAGGAAAACTCACAAAGACACAGACAAAAGACACAAAAAACCCACTTTAGAAACAACCGGACTCCCAAACCCAAACAAGACCCAGAAAACACCCCGCAACAGACTACAAAAAAGACCCCAAAAAGGGAAACAGGCAGGGATTTTTAGGAGAAGCGGGGCTTTAAACCCCACGGGTTTAAGGGGTTTTGGCATGGGAACCCCCCAAACCCCCGGGGCTGCACACTTTTGGGAAAAAAAGGGAAGGGGAAAGAAATGGGGGCCCGCCGCCCTCTTAGAGCTACAAGGAAAAAAGGACCCAGCCAAGTTTAGGAGCGGGCATGGCCAGCAAGAAAAAAGCCGCAAAAGGCAGCGGCAAACAGGAGCGCCCCACAGGACACGCAACGGGAAAACAAATCTGCGATAGAACATGGGAAAGACTGCGGTTCGAAGCGGAGGCCGCAGCTAAGGAAGGGACGTGGAAACGGGACCTTTGACAGAAACCCCCCCCCTTTAAACCCCCCCCTCCCCTTTCCCCCAAACCCAAAAAAAATTTGGAAATTCCCCCTAGGTCAGGGGACCAAAAAATCCGGGGGCAAAACCCCCCAAAACCAAAACACAGGCTCCCAACACCCGTACCAACCTGGGAAAAAAATGGAGGTCACAGGAGGAACAAAGGGGGCCCAAGGCAAAGGGGAAAAGGGGAACCCAGAGCCGGGATTTGTAAGCCCCCGGGGCCCTAAAAAGGGGCCAGGGCAAAGCCCTGAAAGGGCCCCCGGGGACTCAAAGGCCGGGGCGAAAACCCGAAAAACCCCAGGGGAAAACCCCCAAAAAGGCTAAAGGGCGAGCCCCCGTAAGCCACAGGACTAGAAGGCTCGGGGCGAGACCGTAAGCCACGGGACCCCAGAAGGCTCGGGGCGAAAAGGAAACTAGGGGACTCAAAAGGGCCTCGGGGCGAGACCTAACCCACGGGGACCAAAAGGGGCTCGGGGGCGAGACCGGAAAAGACACGGGGACTCAGAAGGCTCGGGCAGACCCTAAGCCAGGGGGAAACTCAAAAGGTCAGGGCGAGACCTTTAAACCCCGGGGGACTCAAAGGGCTAGGGCGGCCCAAAAAGCCACGGGAAACCTCAGAAGGGCTCGGGGGAAAACCCGGGAAACCAGGGGGACTAAAGAAGTCCCCGGGCGGGGCCCCGAAAGCCACGGGACTCAGAAGTCTCGGGGGCGAGCCCGGGGTAAAGCCACGGTGACTCAGAAGGCCCCAGGGGGCGGCCCCCAATAAGCCATGGGGCCCTCAAAAGGGCTCAGCCAAAGCCCCATGAGCGGGCCAAAAACGGTCCCCCCCCCCTTGGGGGCTGGACCAGAGCGGGCCCAAAAGGGTTTGCTCGGGGCTGGCCCAAAGACGGGGGCCAAAAGGGTTTGCTCTGGCGGGGCAATGACCCCTGGCCAAAAGGGATGCCCCTGGGCTGGACCAGGAGTTTTCCCAAAACGGATGCTCTGGGCTGGACCATGACCCTGGCCAAAACGGATGCCGGGGCTGGACCCATGAGCTGGGCCAAAACCGGATGCTCTGGCGGGGCCCTTTGAGCAAAAGGCCAAAACGGGAGGGCCTCTGGGGCGGGAACCATAAACGGGCCCCAAAAACGGATGCTTTTTGGGCTGGACCATGACTGGGGCCAAAAACGGTAAATGCCGGGGCCGGCCCCAAGAGCTGGGCCCAAACGGATGCTCGGGCGGGACCTTTTGGTTTGGCCAAACAATGCTCTGGGCGGACCATGGGGTTGGCCCCAAAGGGAAATGCTCTGGGCTGGACCAGACTACCCCAAACAAGCTCCTGGGCTGGACCCATTGACCTTCCCCCAAAAAGGGAGCCCCTGGGCGCCCAGGGAGCTGGGCCCAAAAAGGGGAATGCTCGGGGGCTGGCCCATAAAGCTATTTCCAAAACGGATCCCCTGGGTTTAAACCATGGGGCTGGGGCCAAAAGGGATCCCTCTGGGCTGGACCATGAGTTTAGGCCAAACGGATGCTCTGGGCGGGACCATGACAGGCCAAACAGTTTCCCCTTTTTGGGGCGGGACCTTGAGCTGGGGCCAAAAGGGGATGCTCTTGGCGGGAACCATGAGCTAAGCCAAAGGGATGCTCGGGGTTTGGCCCAAATGAGCTACCCCCAAAAGGGATCTTTTGGGCGGGACCATGAAGCTAGGCCCAAACGGATCTATGGGCGGGGGAACCATGACTCCCAAAAATGGCAAAAGACCGGGCCAAAAAAAAAAAGAAAAAACACTCCCCCCACACAAAAAAGGAACACCCCCACAAACAAGACCTCACAAAAACCCCAAAAGAAAACGGGGCCGTTAAGAAAGGGGGGAATTGGTTTTTTTTAAAAAGTTAAATGTTTTTGCCCTCCCTGCCTTTTGGCCTTTTTTTTTCCCCATTTTCATTTTTAATGTAATTATATTGTGGTTATGGTTAACAAGGTTTCCAGAAAGAGTGACTGCTCCAACAAGTTCTGCTTTGTTAGAAATTACCAAATCCAAGAGAGCATCACTTCTAGTGGGATCCTTCACAAACTGCCCCATAAAATTATCCTTTAACAGGTTGAGGAACTTTCTCCCTTTTGCAGTTGAAGCAGAACCATGAACCCAGTCAATGGCTGGGAAATTAAAGTTGCCCATTATCACCACCCGCACCCGCCTGTGATGCCCCCTCCATTTGTCTATGCTGCTGACCCTCTATCTCCTGTTGGGGGTCTTTAGTTTACACCCAATTTTTTATTTATGTGTTAACCCCCTCCCCTTTTATTTCCACTCATAAAGTTTCCACATATTCACCATCTGCACAGGCTATTGCCTCTTTCACACTGCTTTCAAATCATTCGTTACATGCAGACAATCTCCTCCTCCCTTCCTATTTGCCCTTTTATTCCTAAATGCAGTAAAATAAAACCCTGAAGCTTCAGCCCAATTATGTGAGAAATCCAGCCATGTGTCAGCAACACCAACCACATCAATCTGTTCTTCTGGAACTAACACCTCAAGCTCACCCATTTTGCTTGCTAGATTTCTGGCATTTGTGAAAAGACCCTGTTGGTTTCCATCCAGTTTTATGCATTCAGCCCTTAATGTGTAGGAAACAAAACTACGAGGAGTGTAAACAATTGTTTATCAAAGGTAGACAATCTAGTTTTGTTAGAGATAAAGACTCTGCTCCACCTGACCATGGTGAAATCACTCCCTGCTCTCTGTACAGTATAATCAGGAAGGGAGATAAACAAGAGACACTTTTCTGCACTAAGAGGAGATAAAATCTCTCTTATCTCCTGGCTAAGACAATGTCAAAATAGCAATGTATTCAGCAAAAGTCTTGATGTAACATTCCCTACATGTTGAAAGCTAACCATTGTATAAAGAAAACCCATTTAAAGTTGTTTTATCACAAAGGCATTTCATCCCTGCATTGTCCTGCTTCAGCTTTCAGTGTGTGTAAAAGGGGGCTTGTATGATTGGTTTGAACTGCATATGATGTGACCTAGCAGGCTTGACATCACCATGTCTTTTCCCACAGTGTACTCCTTTTAGTGAAACAAAGATATGTTTATGTAAAGAGCTGTGAGTAGCTACAATGTAGCAGAGTGGTTATCAATTCTGTCTTTCTGCAAAAGGGACCAAGGTTCAAATCCCTGCAGGAACCAAACATGTTGATTGTTGTTCTCAATGCACAT
>JAODAL010035343.1:0-43063 GCA_025379985.1 Phyllomedusa bahiana | reverse complement strand
TTTTTTCATTTTGCCCATGCAGTTTGTTGATAAGGCACCTTGCACTTAATTGAATACAGCAATTTTGTCGCCAGTGGAACGTCGGTTGCGGGAAACCGTCAGGCCTGTCATCGCTGGGTCAGGGCCTGTGAATCTCAGTAACAAACAGCGTCGCCAATCTGTTCTTCAGTGGTTAATGCAACCTGCATCCGCAGGCTTACCTCCTCGTCCCCCAGTCACGGCCACAAATGTCGTCATCAGCATCATCAGCATCCGTCCACATGAGGCGAAAGCCCCCAAATGTCAACTCGTGTACCCACCACTGTGGATAAATCCATTTTCTGAAGACCTCTTTGATGACAAAATGCGGGTTGGGGTCAAAAGTCATGTTAAAAGATCAAGAGGCCCAAAGAGGATGATTTTGTCTGCTCTGACGCCCAGTTACTGATGCCATCAGCGGAGGAGAAGGAAGCCGGTCAATCGGCAAAAATCCCGGGCGGTCGGCAACGCCTTGCAGTGCCTGTTGCTTGTAGCCCGCAGCTTCTGGATGCAGAAAGTCAGGACGACCAAATCACCTGTGTTGATGATGATGATGAAGATGGTGATGACGACATTGCGGATCCATCGTGGTCTTTTCCGCGGGATTTGCTTGCGAGGCGCTTCATAAACTGGATGAGGAGGAAGACGATGGGTAGTGTCAATACGGTCCCGCCAAAAAAGGGAGAGGGCGGTCGCAGAAGTCCGCTGATATGATTCCCCCAGCCACGGTCAGCGGAAACCCCGCTCCTCGCTTCTTGCCGTCAAAAGGTCCAGGACCTCTCGAGCCTGGGCCTTCTTTGAGCAAGCCTCTGATTCCCAAGCGATGTCATATGCCGCCTTTGCCGTAACCGCATAAGTAGAGGCAAGAATCTTAGGTGTTTAAACACCACCAACATGTCTAGTCACATGCAGCGAATGCATGAGTTGAAATGGAGGTAACACTTAGCCAAAAAAGGCCAGACCGACGTCAGGCTTCCAACCACTGTCACACCTCTGTCTCCGCCTCCCTCCTCCTCGCCACCACCAAGCATTCCTCAGCTGCCATGTCTCTCAGATCATTATCAGGGATAAGCCTCCCCTTCAGCCCCCCACCATCGCCCGAGCACCACCAGCACCACCAGAGACCCATCCTACCCCTTCTCCTTCCGCCAGTTTGACGACCTGCACGCCGTATAGCGGCCAGACTAGCAGCCAGCCTTCTGTCTTCCAGGTTTGGGAGCAGAAGAAACACTTTAACCCAAACCAAACCAAAGCCAAAAGCCTGAATGTCGGCATTGCCAGGCTTTTGGCCATGGAAATGTTGCCTTTCCGTCTGGTGGACACAGATGGGTTCCGCCACGTCATGGCCCGTTACCTACCCTCAATACCAGATGCCGAGCAGGAATTTCTTTGCCAGAAAAGCCGTCTCCCTGCCTTGCCCAGCCACGTGTCTTCTAAAATTTCAAGCGCGTTGTCTTCATCTGTGTCCGGAAAAGTCCATCTGACCACCGACACATGGACTAGTAAGCACGGCCAAAGGGCCGCTATATCTCTGTGACAGCTCACTGGGTGAGCTAGGTGGATGTCTTGGTGGTGAGGGTAGCTCTCAGGCTCGGCGCACGCTCTTTAAAAACGCAGGGATGGTGCAGGGTTCTTTCCCCAAGGTCCTCTGGTGGCATCACGGCCCAGGGGAAACAGGCCCGTGTTGAAATTAATCTGTCTTGGAGACCGTCCACACACAGGTCAGGAGCTGTGGACGGCTCTCCGCAACGAGACCGAGCGCTGGCTGGGTGACAAGAACCTTGTCCCAGGCAAGGTGGTGTGCGATAACGGTCGAAATCTGCGGGCCCGCCCTTAAGTTTGGTAAGCTGGGGCACATCTCTTGCCTGGCACATGTCATGAACCTTGTCGTCCAGAAATTTCTAAAGAGCACCCGGGTCTGGACTGCCTGCTGAGGGAAAGGGTCGAGGTCTGAGTTCGAACTTCCACCATTCGCACCTAGCTTCGTCCCGCCTGGCTCGTTGCAGCGTCAGCTTGGCCTCCCGTCAAACCGTCTCATTGTTGATGTGGCAACACGCTGGAATTCCACACTCCACATGCTTCAGCGATTGTGGGAGCCATCGCAATGCATTACGCAGCAGTACTGAAGTGACAATTGGCTTGACAAGCAGCGTGTGCGGGACCTCGGGGTGTTGAGACACCAAGAGTGGAGGCAGGTGAAAGAGCTTGACACCATCCTTGCCAGTTTTGAAGAACGCTCCACCAAAGATGGTCCCAGTGCGGACAATGCCCTTGTCTGCATGAGCTTGTGGTGATATTGGTTCTGTAACGATTGTTGGGACACTCTGAAATTCAGTACCGCAGGGACGGAGGAGGAGACGGACACAGGATGCGAACACAGAGGCTTTCTCTCCGTACGAATCACAAGGCCCTGGGGACTGTTTCTCACTTTTTATCGGTCTCATTAGCAGTGCTCGGGCGCCAGGGCTAGGTGCAAGGCGGCACATCAGCTCCTCAGGGTTCATCATTGAGGCATATAGGGCTGTGTTGAAGCATTGTGCCAGGAGGAAGCGAGGAGGAGGAGGTAATTCACTAGACACCGACATTACCGAAGTCACTGCTTGGAAAGAGGTGGCTCGCGAATTTGAGGCGGGGAGGAGGAAGATGAGGAAGATCAGTTTGCTAGTGCCCATCGACCGGAGGCTTGGGAAATCAAGGCTCCATCTTCTCACATGGGTGCTTGGATGCTCCATTTCCACTCCAAAACATGATCCTCGCAGTCAAGAGCATCAAAATGAACAACAGTACTGGGCTGGCCACCCTCCTGGATCCCACGGTACAAAACCAAACTCAGCACTTTTCCTATACACCCACCCAAATAGAGAGTAAAAATGCAGTAAATGGAGACCTTGCTGAGGGATCAATTGGAGAAATATGGTTGCGTCTGCTTCACGTTTCTGGTGTGGATCAACATCAGCGACGTGACAGCAGTAGAGTGCAAGTAAGCCGTAGCCTGGCAGCAGCTGCAGCCAGGCGAAGGTGGCAGAAGCCTTATTAGGTTGACTTTCCTGGCAATCTTTATTTACCACAACACCAACGCCATGCAATGCAGGGCACACCATATCCCCTAACACACAGAGACCAGCTTAAGATCATGGTGCACGACTTTCTGCGTCTCCAAAAACGATGCTTTTTGAATGTGTTCGACCAATAGTCTTCATGGGTATCCAAAAGGAAGAATGGCCCGAGCTCGCTCACCCGCCCATAGAGGTGTTGTCCTGCCACAGCATCCAGGTGTCATATCTGAGCGGACCTTCAGCACAGCTGGAGGGAGTCATTACAGCACAAACGGCATCTGGCTTTCAAGGATAATGTGGATCGATTGACTTTACTTCAAGTATGATCCAGCATGGAATCTTGATGATGTTGTGGCACCCTATTTTGCCAGAGGTTCACCGATTAGGTTGCCGGTATAACACTCTCATTTCCTCATCAAAACAGAACATGGTCCTCTCTGAATAACTTTTTTAAAAATGTTCATTTCTTACTGCAATTTTCTATTATCAGTTTCCCTACAAGTTCATTTTGTGGTTTTGCTGTGAGCGAGACTGTAAAGACACAAGGTTTCATGACTACACCGTAATTCCATTTTACGCTTACTCTTATTATAGAAGTTTTCGCATTGTCTATGGTTTTATGGTCACTTGTTGCTGTCAAGAGAAAGCTATTACATTGATGTACTTTGGCAAAGGTATGTGGATTCCTAAGTGGCATTTTCTCCTTCACAATTCTGTAATAGTGGCTGAGAAGTCACTATTTATAATTTTTTTGGGTCATGTTGCTGTGAGTTACAGCCTATATAAATCAAGGTCCTTTGGAACAGAAAATATGGCTTTTAAGTGGCAATTTTCTCCTCTCACAATTTTTAACAGTGGATGGAAGAAGTCTTTTTATAATTTTTTGGGTCATTGCTGCTTCTGAAATGCAGCAGCAATACTACAGGTCCTATTCTAAAAAAATAGTTTCTAAACAGACAATTTTGTTCTTCACAATGGTACAAAATCGTGGCTCGTAGGGTCATGTATTTGAATTTTTGGCCGGCATTTATGCTGTGAAATTGCAGACTTTTACTAAGGTCATGTCATACCAAAATAATGTTGTTTCTAAAGCCTTGTTCTTCACGGATTTGTCACAAAGTGCCCCTCAAGGGTCATGTTTTTTAATTTTTGGTTACTATTTGTTGCATGTGTAATGAAGCTGTATACTACAGGTACTATTGTAAAAAAAATGGGTTTCTAACTAGCGCATTTGTTCTTCACAATTGTCAAGGCGTGAGGTCAAGGGTGATGGTGCTGTCAGAAAAATATTTGCAAGGATCTTTAACATTGCTTAAGCAATCCCTCTGTATTTGAGACAACCCAATTAATACAATAAAAAAAAGAGAAAACAAAGGAGACATGGTGGGATTCCATCCATTTTATGAATTGTTCATTTTCTAGAATTAAACTTAATACAATAAATTGCATGTACAAAATAAGATTTCGGTACATATATTCCTTTTGAATTGTACAAGGGCGGTTAAGGAAAACTTGACCAGAGGTAGGTTATTCAGAGGACATGGAGTATGGAAAGCAAATGTGACCGAGAACTATGAGATGGGCGAATCGATTCTAACGAACGTGGATTTCGTTTTTTAGAATTTCAGGAAAAAATTCGGTTAGGAACGAAGGCGAGTTTGGGTTTCCGGGTACTTCGGCTTGTGAACGAAGTGTGCTTTTGATTGATAAACAATGGCTGTGACGCACATGGAGTACTATGGGCAAGCACTCTGGGAGGAAGAGGCATAGCCAGCATTGACATGTGCAGAGGTGAAGGCCAATCAGAGACCGGCGGGATTCTGTAGACGCTCACCGATATATAAGTCCCCGGCGCGCGTGCGCGGGGAGCTCTCACACTCCTCTCACTGTGCTCATCAGGGAACGGTGCTGCGCGGCTGATAGTATTACTGCAAGATATTTGTTTTTTATATAGCGACTTCTGTGGGGCGTCTCAGCTTGTCTCAGGACTGTTCTCTTAATGTCTATATTTCTATTTTTTTGGGGTACTTGGATACTGAAATCCAGTAGTGGACGCTTCCACTGCAGCTGCATATACATTCATATCCACAAGTGGGATCTACAGACCCAGTTCCTGTTGTATTCATTTTAAGATACTGCGATTTTTACAGTACAACATACAACTTCATTTTTGCTGCCTGCTCAATTCTATTGAGCACAATTTACATACCAGGGGTTAATTAAGCGTTGTTTTGCTGGGTGCTGACCCCAAGAAACCGTCTTTTTCTACGCAAAAACTATAAATTTTTACCTGTAGCCTAATTCACAAGCACAAGGAAGATTAATACAAACTGTGCTATCTCCTTGTTGTGTGGCATAGAAAAACACGCAAATTGTAAAACGATACATAAGTAAATAGTTTGTGCGGGCTCAATTATTTCGCGCAAATTTACAATCCAGGGGTTAATTAAGCGTTGTTTGCTGGTGTGCTGGTACCCCAGAAACCCGTCTTTTTCAAAGCTAAATATTTATATTTATACCTGTCAGCCTATTAACCAAGCTCATAGGTTAATTACAACTGTATCTCTAGTTGTGTGGCGTAGGATAACCACGCAATATGTAACACGCTACCAAAGCTTACTAGTTTGTGCGGCTCATTTCATTTGCGACAATTTACATCATAGGGGTTAATTAAAGCATCTGTTTTTGCTGGTGTGCTGACAAAAATAAACCGTCTTTTTTCAAACGCCAAAATATATAATTTTCCTGTAAAAGGCCTAAATTCTAAAGCAATGGTTAATTACCAACTGTATCTCTTTTTGTGTGGCGTAGAAACAATACAATTGTAACACGCTACAAACGCTAATAGTTTGTGTGGCTCAATTTCTTTGGCGCAATTTACATTCCCAGGGGTTAATTAATGCATTGTTCTTGCTGGTGTGCTGGGACAAAAATATAAAAACCGTACTTTTTACAACGCCAAAATATATATATTTTTACTGTAGCCTATTCACAAGCAAATGGTCTTATTTTCCAAACTGTATCTCTTTTTGTTGTGGCCGTTAGAATACAATAATTTCGTAACACGCCTACATAAGCCATCACTAGTTGTGGGGCTCATTACTTTGGCGCTAATTTACAACTAAGGGGTTAATTATGCGGTTGTTTTATGACTGCAGATTACCAAAAACCACAACATGTGCTTGACTATAACAAAATAAACAGCGACTCTTTACTTTTTCAACGCCACAAAATCATAGTAAATTTTTCCGGATAGCCTTATTCTCAATGCTTTGGTTAACTTTAAACTGTCTCTTTTGTTTGCTGTCGGCGTTGGTGAAACACACGCATATATGTATCCACCTACAGCTACTATATTGCGAATAGTGTGGAGTTATCAGCGAGGATCTGTGTGTTCTGCCCACTGGAGTGAGTCTCAGTGTTTTTTTACAGTCTCATACACTGGTTTAAGGCGTTCCAAGAGAGTCCATAATGGTGTCAACACACTGACCGTTAAGAGCCAATTATATATTTCCTAGGGATTTACACTAAGCTTAGTTACCCTGCGGTTCATTCTGGTTATAAGAAAGTCAAACTTAAAGGGTATCGCGGTTTTCGTCTAATTCATCATTTTCAACGATATCATCATCAAACAAGTTCTGTAATTTATAGAAACAAACAGTATGTAGGAACAGGACGACACGGTCGGCACGGCTCTGCACAACTCGCGAATCCAGACCTAAAAAGTGAGCCACTGTGGCAACAACACAATTCTGGCGGAAACAGGCCACACGGTCGCAGCACAGACAACACAAACAACCAAAAGGGACGACGTCACCGAAGCTATCGGGCGTATCACCTGGTAAAACGTGGCCACATACTATAGCACAGCACTCGTATTATTGATGGCCGAGTGCCTTGTGTTTTGTATGAATAGCATCCAAAGAGGTTCCTTGATTGGTTGAATAGGTTCATCCTACTTCCCTCCCACAGCACATGACTCTTTGACAACACACTAGAAAATCAAAAGACGTCTAGGTGGCGTTTAAGACGTCACACTATAACTTTGATGTCTAGGAAATGACAAGCGTCAGCCAAGGAACTTACCGGCATTCCAGATGCTACGTTGCCCTATTGTCCCATACCACCGGGTTCCCATCAGAGCCAGAAAGACCTACTAACTATGTTGCGGTGTAGGGATCAAACAACTCAGCGCCATACCTACGTAGCTACGAGAGGTAACCCCTCTGAATAACAATTATGATACGACACGAACACTTGACGGGCAATAATAGTCAACGCAAGACTACTTGGCACACACCCTCAGACGAAGAAAGGGAAAGGGGTAGTGACTATACTATCGCATACTCACACACACACTGCATTCTTGCAGTAAATGGACAACAAGCAAAGGTATTAGATGTGCAACAGTTGAGAGTGGCAATGGCAACCCACATGAAGACATGGTCAATGTTATCATCAATCGTGACCCACCCACCCCCCCCCCCTCAACCTAGGACGGTCAGCCCTCGGCATACCAACGACCGGTGGTTGTCCAGAGTAGGACTGAAATTCATTAGACGATGACCAACACAACTAGAATGATGATGTAGCCCGAAGCACAACTTCTGGGAGCCGGGCCACGTGGTAAGGGCTTCATCTCCTCGTCAGGGAGGAGAGGGCCGTTCAGCTTGCGCGTCAGGCGACAGCAGCGCAGCCCCTAGCAACGTGGGTCGACTGTCGGCAGAGACGTCAGCAAGGATTGCGCAGTGCTTGTTGTGGTCGGGAGCCAAGCCGGCCCACAGGGTAAAAAACCGATTCGCACGGTCCAGAAAGTAGCAGCAGCCGGGCCTCAACGAAGCTGGCGGCCAGCGGCCATGGCAGTGAGTCACTCAGTGCGGAGCGTTAACGCGGTAAAAATCCGGACTTTACAAGGTGGTGTGGCAGTTTTCCTTGCTTAAGGCACGGGAGTAGCCGAAATATGGGTACTATGTAGAATATGTGCGGCAGAAAGTGTGAAGCCGTTTGGCCAGGGGTAACGTTGGGCACCACGGCCTGCGTAAACACATGCAGCATCACCATCGGTGGACTGGGAGAAACGTGGCTCAGATGTGGTGGTCCATCTGCCGCCGCCAGCCAACAGCAGCAGCCAGCAGCGCCCAGTGGCCGATGCCATTGCTGCAGTCAAGCTCCCACCACCTATGTAGGAAGGGGAGTTGTTTATCTTTGACTTCATTCCCTGGTACAGATGCTCGCTCCTGCGCTACTCATGGCTCCAGCAGTAGTTCAGCGAAGGGCGGATTGCAAAGAGACAACAGTATGCGTCCAACCAAATCCTAAGGTGCAGAGCTGGAACCTGCTCCTGTCCAAGTTGTTGGCTACTTGCAGTCCACTTTCCAAATGGTGGGACTCTTCACCGTTCAGAGATCTAATGGCTATGTGCCCAGAATGGAAGAGTTCCCAAAGCCGTAATTTCTTTTCCAAAAAGCAGTCCCCTAAGTACAAGCACTTCATATATATGTAGAAAAGATGGTGGCTCTTGGTCATCTGAGATTATCGCCACGTTTGTTCCAACGGTTGCCACGGCCAGGCGGACCTTTGGAGCTGTAAACTACGGTCAGGGTCAGTAACATGTCCTTTACAGCCCACTGGCGTGAATTTGCTTCCAGCCCAGGCACACCAGCAACTTGGCAGGAGACGCCGCATTATCCTACCGTTTGTTCAAAACTGCTGCACCCTTCGCCAATGTCCGCCTCCTCCCTTCCTCCTCCACCACCACCATCTCAGCCTCCACAAGTAATGCTCCATCATAACCACATGTGTAGGGCAACAGCGTTGTCACGCAGTTCTACAACTGGCTTGCCTCGATGAAGGATAGTCAACAGGGGAGGAATCTGCTCCGCGTCATGCAGCAAGAATCGAGTGTGCGGCTTCTTCTCCGCGCTAAACTGCAAACGGACATTGGTGACGGACATGGGAGAGACATGGTGTCCGCGCGTGCCACCGAGGAGGGCATGGTCCATGCGCCCTGAATGGCGCGAAGTGTTCAATCTGGTTATGAAAGGTTCCTGATGTCTTCACCGTTCTTTCATAAAATTATGAAAATGGCCCAGGAAACTGTGCATGCAACTTTAATCCTTGTAAAGCAAGGAACACACATCCTTGAGTTGTTGCCGGGCAGAACGGCCTCCCCCAAAACACTCTGGTATGCGTGTTTCCACGCTGAATTCCAGCCCTGCTGATGTTGGGACCGACTGTATGAACAGAGAACAGGCATTAAAGTTTTTTTGATATGATCCCAGGCTGACAGAAGTACTCCCTGTGTAACTTTGATGTTCAGCCAGTGGCAGCTCTGCGTGACACCTGCCGTTGGTTTGTTGAGGCCATTCGAGGAGGACGACGTTTACTTTGTCAGTCGCAGGACTACCGGGATGAATAACGTCCATTCCACTGCTTATGTCCTGGAACAAGATGCTGAAAATTCAGTCCTGGGCACAGGGGACTGGTGACGTCGGCGACTAATTATTTTCGTTTTTTTCCCCGGTTGGCCTCATGAGTCCGGTGGGGGACGTGAATTGGAGGTGGAGGAGGCAGGACATTGGAGCAGAAGCATTGTCTGGTATGAAATTAGTGGATTTTCTACCACAGGTGAAAAAGGAGGAGGAGCAGGAGCAGCTGGAGGAGGGTGGAGGACGGATGATGAGGGCAGATGACCCCCAAGCACCGTGGCTGTATACAGTGGAAATGGAGGGCAGGGAGCAATCGGAGTCCACTGTGCCGATGGCCCGCAGCATGATTATTTGCCTTGCTATGACTGCCCGTATAGTCTGCCATCTGGCAGCCAGAGGGAAGAACTTCTGGCTCTCCACCCTATTTGAGACCCTCCGCTAACGGTCCAAAAGGGTGCCTTTTTCCCAGCTATTGAGAGGGAAGATCAAACTCAAAATACTATAGGGAAATCCTCCGTATATCAATGTGCACACGATTGCCTATGTTCGGCAACGTCCTCTCTGACAGGTCTGACCGGGGGGTTCCTCAGCGGATAACGTAATACTGCCGCCCCGGCCTGCTGGGGTCAGGTGGGGCGGTAGGAGGCGAGTCTGGTACCAGACTCATTAGAAGTAACCTAAGTCTCGAGTCACTGACATGAGCTAGGATTCCTTCTCCCGAACTAGTCACCAAGTGAGGTGGGCAGTCGCCAGCAGCAGCCAGCAGGGGAAACTTTTTGGGGGGAGCAGGAACCCTGTCCCAAATGGGTGGTGGACCTTCTTGGACAGCACTCTGCACCTCAGTTAGGAAGATCCCGCTGGACCTACTCGTGCAGACCAACCAAAACTGGATTTGTGGCCGCAACGTGCCGAGTTTGCAGTGGAGAAGTGTCCTGCCCGGCCAGTAGTGTGGGCATAAGAGAGGGTGTTCAGCTGCGGCGCGGGGCCATCGTTACCCAAGGGAAACCACGCTTGTCAGGGAAGAAATTGTGAGACCACGAAGCCCTGACCTTTGTCACAGACTGAATCAGGCGTGCGATCGGCCAGGATTTCCACACAACAATGCCTTAGGCGTCAGTCCCTGGGTTCCATTAACTACCTGCCTCAGAAAATATTCTGATGCCGCCACAACGGCCGATTGCCCACACATATGCTGACAGAGTTCTCTCCATCTGCCTACCACCATTCTTTAACAGGATGGTATTGCCACCCACCCTCAACACATCTGTTTTGTGCCACTTATGACTCTTAGCTGCCTGCAGCTGTTGCTTATGCCGTGACATCCACCACTGTGTCATTGTTGCCACGATCTGTCCATCATGCTGCTGCTGTGGATGCTGCAATGTCCTCACACACTGTGTCATTGTTTGCCACGCCTGACCTCATGCTGCTGCCGCCGTGTCCTCAGCCTCTCAGTCATTGTGCCACTCTGTGGCTTCCTCCTGTTTTGCACCTCCAGAATGTCATTGTGCCACTCTCTGATCCTCATTGCTGCTGCTTGTGACTTCCTGCCGATGCCCTGCACGAATGTTTCATTGTGCCACACTGCGTGACTTCATGTGCTGCCGCCGTGACCTCCGCTTCAGCATTGTACCATTTGTGGCTTCCTCCTGTTTTGCAACCTCAGAATGTCATTGTGCCACTGCCTGATCCCATTGCTGCTGCTGTCGTGGAACTCCACAACTGTGTGATTGTGCACTCTGTGGCCTACACATAATACTGTTTTGCCGCCTCAGATATGTCATTGTTGCCACTGCCTGATTCATACTGCTGCCGCCGTGTCTCCACGCTGTGTGATTGTGCCCACTCAGTGGCCTAATACTGTTTAGCCGCATCCAGAATGTCATTGTGCCATGCCTGATCTTCATACTGCTGCCGGCCGTGATCCTCCACACTGTGTGATTGTGCCACTCTGTGGCTCTAATACTGTCTTTTCCGCCTCCATATGTATGTCATTTGTGCCACTGCCTGATCTCCTTATGTTCTACTGCCGCCGGCTGACCTCCACACTGTGTGATTGTGCTCACTCTGTGGCCTAATACTGTTTTTGCCGCCTCCAGAATATCATTGTTACCACTGCCCCGCTGAAATCTCATACTGCTGCCGCCGTGACGGGGAGTCCAAACTGTCGTTGATTGTGCCACTCTGTGGACTAATAATGTTTAGCAGCCTCCAGAATGTCATTGTGCCATGACTGATCTCATACTCGCTGACGCGTGACCTACACACTGTGTGGATTGTGCCACTCCTGTGGCTAATAATGTTTCAGCCCGCCTCCAGAATGTCATTACTGTGCCAAATGCCATGATCTCATACTGCTTGCCGCAGTGACCTCCTCACTGTGTTGATTGTGCCACTCTGTGGCCTAATACTGTTTTGCCGCCTCCAGAATGTTCTTTGTGCCACTGCCTGACTCATAATGCTGCAGCCGTGACCTCCGCTTCAGACATTGTGCCACTCTGTGGCTTCCTCGTGTTTTGCAACTCCAGATGTCATTGTGCCACTTGCCTGACCTATGCTGCATGTGCTGCACGCCTGTCACCTCCACAACTCTGTCACCTAATGTTGCCACCTGAGCTTCTCAGCTTATGTTTTTTTCCAGCTTTCGCTTGCATGACTTTATCAGGCTACATTCACGCTTACAGTTTTTGTGGTCCAGTTTTACCCTCTTAAGTGCCCAGGGAATTTTATAGTTCGAAGCATTCTTAGAGCTGAGCATGGCAGTTCATCTGGTTGTCATACTAAAACACAACACGATGAAGACCAAACCCAAGCTCCCCTCCTGCATATTTAAGTATGGCACAACGTTTTACGCACCCTGAGGCTCTGTGCAGCCTGGATATAGTGGCTTTTTAACGCAGATTCGTGCCAAAGTAATCGGAACGAAACGAATTTTGTCGGTAAATTCGGCGAAGTGAGCCGGAAATCAAATTTTTTGAGAAATTCGCCCATCTTACCGAGAACATAGAACAGAGGACCATTTCCTCCAGCATGTTGAGTAAACGAGAAAAAGAATGCCCCAAGAAAAAGGGCACGTGTGTGGAAAGGAACGGTCAACCACCAGCATTTCCAGTGGATAGCTTCAATTGGTCCGCAAAGCGCTACCAGCGGTCTGATGTGTACTGAGGAAGGCTGCGAGGTATTACCTCACAACTTCACATTCCCGCACTCTGCTCAGCACGACTGTTTCGTTGTGCTGCGTCATAAAGGGCATTTTTTACCGAGTTAATAGATGACTGACGCCAGCCTGGGGCTCTCACCGCATCCCACTGTAAACTACGGGCCACTGGGCAAGCTGAACTGCGTGTTAATAGATGTAAGACGCTTAGCCTGGGGCTCTCACCGCACCCACTGCTAAGTCTGGCCTGGCAGCTGGACCTACGTGTTAACTGATGGCTCGGACGGCAAGCACTTGGCTTCAACGTTTAGGGGCAATCAGGAGAGCTTCAATTTCTCCTAAAAATTAGATTTTGAAAAAGGTTGATTTCTGTGAGTTTAGTAGTGTCAAAAAGGACTCCAGGGGGCTGGCACAAATTGCACAATTTGAGGCTTTAAATTTTCTGGGGATGGAGGGGACACTATGGCGGTCGCATCATTTGATCTCAGGGGCGAGTCTGTCACCTAATCACTGAAGAAGGAATTTGAGGGAAAAAATGAAAAATGCATTTGAATTGATTGCCTAGAATCACTCTCAGGAGCCAGGAGGGCAAATGTCTTCTCCAACTAAGAAGTGTTTTGGGCGAGATGTTGAGGGACATTTTTATTCTTATGGGGTGTGCGGTGACCGAATTATCACATCTACACGTGTAAAATAATACCTTTAAAAACTGCAGGGAGGGGTGTATTATGTTGTATGTTATCACACTTGAAAAAAAAGCAAAATGATAATAATGTTAAAACTATAAATAAAACTTCCGTAAATAAATTCTGTAAACAAATGTTCAGTTACCAAAAAAAAACTAAATGACTGTCCACTGTACAAAATAGATAGTGCCACTTTGTGATCTGTGGGTCAAACAGGTTTACGGGGTTCATGCTCTGTGGTACAGGACAGGTATAGTTCAATGTCCAGTTCAACTAAAATGGTGGTTCAAAGACTCCTATTTCTGGGCACTTTTTAAATAGGGGGTCATGCAGGTTTGGGGCTATGCTGTGGCCCAGACAGGGATAGGTCTATGTCCATGTTCAAACTAAAATGGTTTTTTCAAAGACTCCTTTTTCTTGCACTTTTAATCTGTGGGTCAGACAGGTTTAATGGTCTTACTCGGATACAGGACAGGTCTGTCAATGATCCAGTTCAACTAAAAATGGTGGTTTCAAAGACTCCTTATTTCCGGCGGCACTTTTTAATCTGTGGGTCAGGACAGGTTTAATGGTCATTCTGCAGGAACAGGACAGATATGTCAATGTCCAGTTCAACTAAAATGGTGGTTTGTAGTTCCTTTTCCAGCACTTTTTAATCTGTGGGTCAGACAGTTTAATGGTCATTAACTGCGGTTACAGGCAGATATAGTAAATGTCCAGTTCAACTACAAATGGTGGTCTCAAAATACTCCTATTTCCGGCACTTTTAAATCTTGGTGTCATGCAGGTTTGGGCGGCTCATGCTGTGGCCCCAGGACAGGGATATTCAATGTCCAGTTCAACTAAAAGGGTGTGTTGAAAGACTTCCTATTTTCGGCACTTTTTTTTAATCTGTGGGGTCAGTCTGGTTTAATGCGTCACTTCTTGCCGTTGTACAGGACAGATATAGTCAATGTCCATTTAAACTAAAATGGTGCTTCAAAGATCCTATTTTCCGGCAAATTTTTAATTCTGGAGGTCATTGCAGGTTTGGGGCTAATGCTGTTGAACTGGACCGAGATATTCAATGTCAGTTCAGAGTAAATGTTGGGTTCATAATCTACTTGACCTTCTGGCACTTTCTAATTTGTGGGTGATGCAGGTTTAAGGGTCATGCTGTGGTACAAGACAGAGGATACGTGACTGGTGTTGTGTTTTTTTTCTGTGGATTTTATAACCTAACGGTGTGTTGCCTAAGATGTAAAGCCGTATCATTTGACTGTGTGGATGTTAATTCCAGCTTTCCTGCCTGTTTGGGTGTAAGTATGAAGGTGTTGTTCCTCTCATAGGACTTTAATGGTGATCGAGCGATAATCTATTATGACAATCGGAAATCGTTCTTGATAATTCGCCGATATGACATCGACCCGATGGACGGTTCAGTCAATGTAATCGCTCATCACTACTAATGAGCATTTAGTACTTTTGAAAAAAATATATAAAATTCAAGTTTTTTGACCAATTTATCAGTTTATTAGTTAGTTCAATTTATTAATAATGATTCCATTTGTACCAGATTTGAAAAGTTGCTTTATTACTTTTCAATTAAAAAAACGCTTCTTTGCTCTGCCTTGTCATTTTTTGAGACTAGCAGCTTTTTATTTTTATGTCATTGAAATGCTGTGTGCAAATCTTTTTTTGCAAGGGTGAGATCTAGTTTTTACTGGTACCAATTTTAAGTGCATGTGACCTTCTGATGACTTTTAGGTTATTTTCACATGCCGTTTGTATAAACATGTATTTGGTTTACATACCAAAATAAATGGGCTCCAAAATGTATTTAAAAATGTTCAAGTGTGATTATTAGTGATGAGCGAATGCCAATTATCTTTAAAAACCCCGGGGATGGATAGTCGAAACGTCAATTTCATGCCGTATCCAATAGTGTAATAATTATCGTGATGTTTATAAAGCCTAGGGGGAAAGGAAAACCCTTTTTTTTTACAACCCAAACGGGGGCGGGGCGAAGCGGGAAATTTAACACCCAACAGAAAAAATGGATATGTGTTTACATCTTAGGCAACACAATTAGCAACAAATCACAAAAAAAAAACCAAGACATTCACATCCCGTCTTGTACCAAAAGCATGACCCTTAAAAACCCGATACACACAAATTAAAAAGTGCCAGAAGGCATATTTTTTTAAAAAACCATTTACTTAACAAATATTGACTACCCGTCCTGGAACGCAGCAGCCCCTTTAAAAAACCTATCGACCCACAGTTTAAAAAAGTGCCGGGAAAAAGGGATCTTTTAAAAACACCTTTTTTTTCTTTTTTTTTTAATTGTATTAAATGGTTTGCTCACTGCAGGGATTGCTAGCTATAAAAAATATCTTGCAAAAACAAGTCATTTTTCAATATGTGCCCCTTAAACAGTGTCCTACCTATTCCCCTTTTTTTTTTTTGACAGCCCCATCCCCCAAAAAATTTTTCAAACATCCCCCTTAGCCCCCTCTTGACAATTGTGAAGAACAAATGTCGTTAAAACCACTTTTTTTTTATACTGTCCTTTAATAAAACTCATTTCAACAACATTTCCCCAAAAATTAAAAACTACCCTGAGCAACTCTTGACAATTTGAAGAACAAATGCGTTAAAACAACTTTTTTTTTAGAATAGGACCGTAGTAACTGCATTTCACACAACATCCCCCAAAAAATTAAAAAATGACTTTTACCACTTTTTAAAAATTGGGGGGGGAGAAATGCCACTTAAAGCCCCATTTTCTTTTTCCAAAGGACCAGATTATAGCTGTATCTCACACCCCAAATGCCCCAAAAACCATTTAAAAGCAAAAAAATTGGGGCCACAAAAACCCTCATCAATCCTGCCGATTTTTTCTTTTATGAAAGTTAAATGATCCACATTACTTGGAAACCGATGCATTTTGTCTGTAATACTCCCCCCCAGCTGTGCTGAAGGTCCGCTCAAATAGACGCGGCTGCTGGGCAGGCAACACCTTTAAAAGGCTGGCGAGCAGCTCGGGCCATTTATCCATTTTATACCCAGAATCGATTGGGTCCAACACTCCAAAAACATCGGTGTTGAACGCAAAATCGTGCACCAACTTTAAACCGTCCTGTGTTTGTATGGTGCCCTCATTACATCGTTGGGGAGATGGGAAATAAAGATTGCCAGAGGTCCCCCCATTAAACTTCTGCCACAATGCCTGCTGCTGCCGCGGGTACTTGGGACTCACTGTATCACGTGCAAAAAGTGTTTTCCACCATGACATTTTTAAGAACGAAAGCGACACAACAATGTTCCCCCTTATCAATCACACGGCCCCCAAATTCCCCGCATTTAAACCCTTTTTTTGGGTGGGGGGGGAAGGAAAGGCGGGGTTTTGCTTTTTACCCGGGGTCAGGAGGGTGGCCACCCAGTAACTGTTGTTCATTTTTATGGGCCCTTAATGCAGGGTCATTTGAGGAAAGGAGATCCAAGCCTCATGTGAAGATGGACCTTGATTTCCCAAACCTCGGGGGCGAGGGCACAGCAAACTGATCTTCCCACATTCCCCCCCCCCACCTTTAAAACCCCAACCTCTTTCCAAGGCAGGGACATCGGGAAAGTCGGTGTCCCCGAAATCCTCCACCCCCTCCTCCTCCCCTTTCCCGCCTTCCTTCAGCACAGCTTTTAACACACCCTACTTTCCTCAGATGATACACCCTGAAAACAAGGGCCCCCCCTTCACTGCCCCGGCCCCCCAAAACCACTGCCTAATAAACCAAAAATTTAAAAATTTTGAAACGTCGGGGCCCCTTCAATTCCGAGAGAAAGGGACATGTCTGCATCTGTTTCCGTCCCTCCTCCTCGCGGTGGACCTAGGGTTCAGATGCCAATGATGTTTTCCAAAAAAAAATCACCACAATGCTCATGCGACAAGGGGATTTTTTCTGCACTGACCCTTTTTTTGGTTTTTTCAAAACTGGCAAGATGGTGCAGAGCTCTTTTTACCTGCCTCCATCTCGGGGGGCTCAACACCCCGAGGGCCGCCCCTGCTTGTCCCGCCTGTGTCACTTCAACTTGGGGAAAGGCATTGCGCTGCGCCACAATCGCTGGGGCATGTGGAAGGGTAATTCCAGCTGTTTTTCCCCCACCCAAAGGAGTTGACGGGGAGGGGAGCTGACGGAACGCAGGCCCGGCGGGGCAACAGGGTGCGAACCAAAGTATGAGCTCAAGCTCGAACCTTCCTCGCAACAACCAACCCGGGTATCGCTTTTGAAAATTTTTTGAACACAAGGTTCAGACATGTGCCAGGGAAGGGTGGCCCTGACTACCATCTTAAGGGGGGCCAGCAATTTCGACCATTATCACACACCACATTGCCTGGGACAAGGTTCTTTCACCCACCAACGCTCGTCTCGTTGCGAAGGGCCTCCCCAAACCCTGACCTGTTTGTTGACTTCTCCAGACAGATTAATTTTCAACACGCCGGTTTTTCTGGCACGGATGCCACCAGAGGACCTGGGGAAAAAACCCCACCATCCCTGGGTTTTTTAAGAGCGGCGCCAGCCTGAACCACCGTCACCACCAGAGACATCCACCCCAGCTCAACCAGTGAGCTGCCCACAGAGATATAGGGGCCTGACCGTGCTTACTAATCCATGTGTCTGGTCAGATGGATTTTTCCCGGGACACAAGTTGCAGACAACACGCTTGAAATTTTTAGATGAAAAGTGGCTGGCCAGGGCAGGGACGGCTTTTTCGGGAAAAAAAAAAAAGCCTGCTCGGCAATCTGGTATTGGGGCAGGAAAGGGGCCATGACGTGGCGGAGCCCATCTGTGTCCACCAGACGGAAAAGGCAACATTTCAAAGGCCAAAAGCCTGGCAGTCTGATATCAGCTTTTGGCTTGGGATGGTTTAAATTAAAGGGGTTTTCTTCTGCCCCAAACCTGGTAAAACAAAAGGGCCCTGGCTGCTAGACTGGCCGCTGTACGCGTGCATTTCCTCAAACTGGTGGAAGGAGAAGGGGTAGGATGGGTTCTCTGGTGGTGCTGGGGGTATTCAGGCGATGGTGGAGGCTGAAGCGGAGGCTGATCCTTGATCATGACCCCTTAGAGACATGGGCAGCTGAGGAACGTTTGGTGGGGGAGGGGGAGGCGAAGACAGAGGGTTGACAGGGGTTTGGGAAGCCTGGAAATCGGTGTGCCTTTTTTGGGCCAAGTGTTCCCCCCATTTCAACTCAGCATTTGCTGCATGTGACCTAGACATGTTGGTGGGGGTTTAAACACCTAAGATTCTTGCCTTTACTTATACTTTTACGGCAAGGGCGGCATATGACATCGCGGGGTGAATCAGAGGCTTGCTCGAAAAAGGCCCGGGCTTGAAGGTCCTGGACTTTTTTCGACGGCGAAAGCGAGTAGCGGTGTTTTCTGTTTGATCGGGTGGGGGAAAATAATCTCAGCAGACTTGTGCGACCTCCCTTTTTTGAGACGGGAGCCTACTGATACTACCCCCATCGTCTTCCTCCGTCCAGTGATAAAGCGCCCCACAAGCAAATTCTGCTAAAAAAGACCACGTTGGATCCGCAATGTCGTCATCATCATCAATCATCAACACAGGGACTTGGTCGTCCTGACATTCTGCATCCTGGAGCTGGGGCTACAAGCACAGGCACTGCAAGGCGTTGCCGACCGCCCGGGATTTTTTGACAAATGCCCGGCTTCCTTCTCCTCTGATAGCATCAGCTATTGGGCGTCAGAGCAGACAAAATCATCCTCTTTGGCCTCTTGATCTTGGAAATGCCTTCTGACTTCAACCGAAATTTTGTCATCAAAGAGTCTTCAGAAAAGGGATTATCCACAGTGGTGGCTAAAACCGATTTGACATTTGGGCTGCTTCGCTTCATGTTGGATGGATGCTGACGATGCTGATAAATGACATTTGTGGCCGGACGGGGGGGCGAGGAAGGTAAGACTGCTGATGCGGGTTGCATTAACCACTGAAGAACAGATTGGTGACGCTGTTCTTTTCTGAGATTCACAGGGCCCTGACCCAGCAATGACAGGCCTGACGGTCCTGCAACCGACGATCCGCTGGCTTGCGTGTTGTTGCCAGCACTGGAAGGAGCACCTTCTCTCGTACCTCGACATCCATGTCCTACACCCCTCTTTGCTCACTTACCACCTGCATTTCGCTCCATGTTCATAAAGATAAAAATTTTAGAAGGTATGGAAGAGTTTTTAACAGTCTCTTATTGTAAGACGGCAAATTCACAGCTATTCTTAAATCCCTCTAATTTCCTACAGCCAACTAGGATTAGAAACTGAATTGTTTCAAAGTAAATACCTGTAAAATGCGGTCGGGTGGAAGAACCGTAAGACAAAATCAACAGGGGTTTTCCTTCAGTCCCCAGGTTTTACAGCTGCCTAGTAGGACTAGGAATTGATAGTTTTCAACAAAATATCATACGAGTGCGCCAACTGCGCCAAACTGAGATTCACCGAGCGCAATAAAACTATTACACGGATGAGAATTGTTATACAACGTGGCTATTTGAAAAAAAATAGGGCCACACCACGTGCAATACAGCTATTTAAAAGTTATATGGATAACAATCAATGGTTTTTTGCACCAATGAAATACACCAACAGTAACTACAAAATTTCTGAATCCAAATTTAAGTATAAGGTGGCTATTTTAAAAAAACTAGGGAGAATCAAAGTGCAATACAGCTATTTAAATGTTATACGGATAATAAAACGTGGGTTTTGCACCAATGAAATACAACAGCAATTACCACAAAATTTCTTTATTCAAATTTAAGTACAAGGTGGCTCTTTGAACAAAACTGGGCCGCACCAAAGTGAAATGCAGCTATTTAAAGTTCATACGGGTAATGAAAGGTAGGTTTTGCACCTATGAAATACACCTGCAATTAGTAGCAAATGTCTGTATCCTAATGCGCCAAGGTGGGTCTTTGATAAAAAATGGGCTTCGCCAAAGTGAAAAACACCTATTTAAAATTTATATGGATAAGAAAAGGTGGGTTTTGCACCTATGAAATACACCTGCAATTACTAGCATATTTCTTTATCCTAATATAAGTACAAGGTGGTCTTTGAAACAAAAATGGGCTGCGCTAAAGTGAAAAACACCTATTAAAAAATTTATACGGTATAAAAAGGTGGGTTTTGGCAGCTATGAAATACACCTGCAATTACTAGCAAATTCGTATCCAATATAAGTACAAGGTGGGTCCTTTGAACAAAAATGGGCTGCGCCAAAGTGAAAAACACCCCATTCAAAATGTATACGGATAATAAAAGGTGGGTTTTGCAGCTATGAAATACACCTGCAATAACTTTGCAAATTTTCTGTATCCTAATATAAGTACAAGGGGGGTCTTGAACAAAAATGGGCTGCGCTAAAGTGAAAAACACCTAAATTTAAAATATATATGGATAATAAAAGGTGGTTTTTGCACCTATTTAAATACACCTGCAATTACTAGCAAATTTCTGTATCCTAATACAAGTACAAGGTGGGTCTTTGAACAAAAAATGGCTGCGCCAAAGTGAAAAACACCTATTCAAAATTTAAAACGGATAATAAAAGGTGATTTTGCACCTATGAAATACACCTGCAATTACTAGCAAATTTCTGTATCCTAATATAAGTAACAAGGTGAGTCTTTGAACAAAACTAGCTGCACAAAATAAAAGGTTCTAATTCACCTCAGGTGCGAGGTGTGCTGGCCAAAAAGTGGGAAAAAAAGCCATTCAATGCTGGTTCAAAGTAGTCGGACTGCACAATATAACACTCTCTATCAAAGCCTGCCCCCCTTTCTGTGTTTCCGCCCGCACTCCCTCGCTTCTCCTCCCCGCGGGTGTACAAACACTAGATTAATTCTTTAAAAGTCCCCTGTCTAACAACTAAGAACTAGAAATTCTCTAAACTACCTTATGTTCTAATGGTCACAGCTAAAAGCCCCAGTTGTCTGTATAATAAAGAGAACTGGTCTCTGAGCTGAGCTGAGCTGTATTGAGAGAGATCTAGCACACGTCTGCTTTAATGAGAGACACTGAAACACTGATGAAGAATAGGAAACGCTGTTCTATGCAAAACGAGGTCATGTGATTTTTCCAGCCAATGACAACTATACACATCACAGTCATGACGTCCACACCCAGCTCACCCTGCCCTTTTATGCTCTAAGCTGATTTACTTTCCCCCCAAAATGACAGGAAGCGCCGAAAATGGCACGATAGTAATAGATTATGCGCAGATTCTCACCTAAAATAGTGCGGAATCGGAAATTTCTGATCAACCTAAAAACTGTGCCGATTTCAACTTTGTCGCTCATTCCTAGTGAGTATTGATTTCAATGTAAAATAAGCATCATCATTCAGATGATACATAGTTTACATACATTTTTGCATTGGGCAAAACGGATGCATTCAAAGAATTGACATGTCAATTCTTGATCCATTTTATGCATTGAAATGGCAATAGAAACACTGAGGATGCATTTTTGCAGTCCAGAAAACATATCCAAAAACGTACCACACTCTGTGGTATGTTCTTGGATGCGTTTACCGAAATAAGTTTTATGTAATGCGAAATCGTATCCAAGATGCCGAATAAACACATTTTCATGGAAATATGATATTGTATTAGATCGGACTGTTATTGATGTAGCGATACCAGTTATATCTATTTTTTTAGTTCTTTATTGTCTTCTATTCAGTATGAGTGAAATTTTTTTTTTTAATTTTTACTATTTAAAAAAAAATAAAAAATGTTTATAGTAACATTTAATCCACCTAGGGACTTAAACATGTGATCATTTGATCCTCTGTACTACATACTGCTGTACTCCTGTATCGTAGTATATAATGATTACATTGATCTCCTATTATACACATGTACAACATTTTTTTGAACCACACAGTGCAACCACACAGTCTTGCTTTAATTTTTACAGACTGGTGTGATGACATCATCAAATCAGCCGTTAATTGATAGCTGGGGCTTCTTAGTCTCCTCTACCTAATTGTAGGAGAGCTAAAGCAGCATGACACTGTATGGTAAACATAAAAGGGCTATAAAGTTAAATATCCAAGTTATATAAATAAAAATCCACAAAAAGCTATACCACAAAGTTCTACAGTATGTATAAAACCACTAAATATTAATTTATAATATCATACATTTAAAAATAGAACCACTACACAAATCCAGAATCCCAAAGCGAATATTACCAATATTTCCACTAAGACCAAATACTGCAACATCATGACCAAATATCACCAACACATAGTGGCTGAATAATACCACCACATATCATCACCATATGATGGCTGAATAATACCACCACATCATGACCACTTATCACCGCCACATAGTGACTGAATAACTGAATAATGCCAGCACATGATTAACAGATTATTACCACCTTACAGTGACTGTATAAAAACCATTAGACTATGCCTAATATTACCACCATACAGTGACCATATAGTGGTAGATAGTAATTGTATGCAAGTTCTCTGCACACATATAATTGATTAAAGTTACATCCTTGACTCACAGGATATGGCTTCTCTGATGAGTCATTCTCTTCTCTCTGTCCCAAAATGAAGACTCTTCTAAAGATGACGCACAAGAAAGCCCACAAATAGTTTTCTGAAGAGAAGCAGACTAAAGACATGATTTACTGGAACCAAGTGAGTGAGTGTGATGGCAACCAGGTGAGAAGTACAAAGACAAGTGTGTCTTGCCTATAGTCAAGCATGGTGGTGGGAGTTTCATGTTTGGGGCTGCATGAGTGCTGACAGCTGTGGGGAGCTACAGTTCATTGAGGGAACCTTGAATGCCCACATGTACTGTGATATACTGAAGCAAAGCACAATCCCCTCTCTTTGGAAACTGGACCGCAGGGCAGTGTTCCAAAATGATAACGATCATAAACACACCTCCAAGATGATCACTGCCTTGCTAAAGAAAATGAGGGTAAAGGTACTGAAGTGGCCTAGCATCACTGTCCCGTCAGACTCTCCTCCACTTTCACCAGCTTCGAAAGCAACCTGAAAACTCATCTGTTCAGGGCTCTATAACCCACAATAACCCTGCTATCACTACACCTCCCACAAACATGTCTGCCCCTCACCTTCTGTCTCTCCCCCCCCTTGTAGATTGTAAGCCCTCACGTGCAGGGTCCTCTCTCCCTCTGTACCAGTTGTTAGTCATCTATTGTCGCCATTGTGCTTGTTTGGTTTTTGTTATGTATGTAACCCCCTTGAATGTACAGCACCCTGGAATCAATGGTGCTCTAAAATATATAATAATAATAATAATAATAATAATAATAATAATAATAATAATGTCTCCAGACCTATACCGTATTAAACGTCTGTGGTGAATCCTCAAACGGAAGCTGGAAGAGCGCATGGTCTCTAACATCCACCAGCTCCGTGATTTAATCATGGAGGAGTGGAAAAGGATTCCAGAAGGCTGCAACCTGTGAAGCTCTAGTTAACTCTATATCCAGGAGAGTATATAGATAAATATAAGTCCCCTTTAGATAGATAGCCAGGTATAGATAGGGCAGTCTGACTTAGATTTTGGCCCAGGAAATGCAGCTGTGCAGGAGGCATTATGAAACCGCTGCACCATGCCGCCTGTGACTATGGTAGGCCATAGGTCTTGCCTGCATCCCACAGTAGTTAGAGGAGCAGTGTGCCTTCGGCTGGCCAGTCCGATACGGATTGTGAATTTTTCTTTCTTTACTGGAAGGGTACCAACAGCAAGGTGTAATAGCAATTCATTCATGACAGTCATGGAGGTCTTTATTAGACCACTAGCTTCTATGGCAACCACACCACATCTTGTGATCAAAGTGCAGGGAGGGGGCATCAAATGGTGAAAGAGGGCACTGCAGCAATGTATAGCTATTTACATGGTGTAATCACACGGATTACAGCATCTAAATAGTTAAATGAATCAGACTATTGGTGGGTGTCAACTGTAACCCGCTTCATGCTCCCTTAGCAGTGCCATCACATACATGGTCCACTAAGGGGTTAATAATCTCTGTCCCATTTTTTTCAAAATCTAGGGTGGAGTTGGATCTTGGATTTGGATCAACCTGGTCCTTCTTCTGTCTAGTAGCACAAACTTGCAGCTTCCTGCAGCCAAACTACCACACCATACACATGCATAAGGATACATAAAATAGGATTATTGCTTAATTAAAAGTATATTGATGTGTTTGTAGGTACCTTAATTTCTTGTCACTTCTTATTTGGCTGACAACATAACTGAAATTACATTGAAATGTCATTGTTATTATGTTGCATTATACAAAACAGCAATAGCAGTGTTTCTCAGCTTGAGTGGTTTTCAACCTAATTTTGAAACCTTCTAACAACCTATTTCAAGTTGTCTTTAAATCATATTTACAGAACAACTCTCCAGTGTACAGCCCAGCCTTCCTAATAATTAGAACAGATGGTTGTTTCAGAAAGATTACTGTAGCGCCACAAAATTGGAATTTATGGTTATATTTTGACTATTTTCATTTTGCTTAACTATTTATAAATTTACTACATCATTTTTGGTGTATTGGTATCTTTCATTAATTGTTATATATAGTGTTAGGCTTCAGATTCTTCCAGCAATCATAGAAAAATCTCCAGCCTTTTTGCAGACCGTTAACATGAATTCTACCATTCACTAATCAGATATAATTACCTTTCTTTTCTAGAAAAAAGCTGGTGGTCAGTTGCATGATTTTCCCATGATCACCATCAAAATTTAGCCCCATCTAAGCTGGTGGTCAGTTGCATGATTTTCCCATGATCACCATCAAAATTTAGCCCGATCTGAATGGCAAGCATAACACTAGTATAATCCAGTACAATCAGCCTCATTTGTTAATTCGATGACACATTAAATGTATTTAAATAGTTGTGTGCCCTTAATATTTGAAACACAGTACTTAGAGGAAAGTGCCAAAATGGCCACATTAGGCTCTGTGGCATAAACATCTGTAAAACCATTTAGACAACAACCCATATCACAGTGAAAGCTGCAGAAAAAGCAGTTATGCTGAAAAATTCCACGGAGAAGGTTTTCCGCAGAAGCACATGGCTCTTTAAAACTGAAAGATTATGCATCAAAACTGGTAACTGAGTTGCTGGGTAGATCTAGAAAAACTGCCCAGTAGCATTTAAATAATGTGTTAAAAGGGGTTAAATCTGGCTCTTGTCAAAGCACATGCCCTTAACAACCTCTCAAGGCTCCCATTTCCTGTGGTCGGTTCTACAGCACTGGCTGACATTTTAGCTCTACTATAGTCCCTATTACTAGCCATTCCTGTTAGAAAGGCATTGTGCTGACAGTGCTTTGAAAAAAAGACACTGTCCAAGCAGGAGATCTGGCTATAAATGTATAACGAGTATTTACATACAGAGATAACAATGTCACTGCAAAACTGACAGCACAGAGAAAGGCTGTAAGCTATTTGTAAGCTCCCATCCTGATGATAAGACACAGCAGGGAGTAATGTCACCAAACCCAGCCATTAAGAGAGCTGAGAGTTAGTCAGAAATCTAGGAAAGCATTTGTAAACAACCAGGTAATAGAGCAGTTTTTTTTTTTTATCTTAGAAATGAAGCAAATGTAGAACAGTAATGTACTTGGTAGTAATGTTTATTTACCATTAAATACACGTAGTTAATTAATGTCGTGAGAATACCTTTTAAAGAGGAGTCCTTAAAAGACAAGCTAAAATCCCTTGGAGATACAGATGTAACAAAGCTATACTTGACAGATAATGCACCATGATATCCCAGCACAAAATGTTATCTCAATTTTTTTTATGGTTTTTATTAAGAGATAAGAGCAGTTAACACAGAAAGCAGTGGTCAAGCTAAACTCTGCTACATCCGTTCTGTACTTTCTGGTTCATCATATAATGAGAAACTATACTGTTACGGGTGTCCCCGCGGCCCCCGTGTCTGGCAGCGGGCACACCCGCTCCCGCGCTGCGGTGGGCAATGGCGCAGCTCCATCTCCACAGCCTGCAGCTCACTGTCGGCACTTACCTCGTCGCGCTCCTGTTCCGGTCCGGGCGCACACTCCTGTTACAGACCGGGCGCGCGTTCGCTCCCTAGAGCGCGCGAGCAGTACTGCGGCCAAATTTAAAGGGACAGCGCGACCATGCTTGGGCTCATCGGGCGCTGATCCTATTTAAGCCCTGCACCTTCCCAGTAACCTTGCCAAATCGATAGTGCCCTGTGCCTAGAGAGGAAGTATTCTATTGTGTCTAGTTGCCGTTACTGTGTACCGTATCTTTCTGCCTCCGTCCCTCGACCACGAACCTTTGCCACCTGTCTCGACCTTTTGCCTGTCCCCGACTACGAGCTTGCTTCACGATTTTGTACCACACTGCACCAAGGCCGCTGCCACAAGCAAGTCACGTCAGGGGTAGCGACTTGGTAGCAATCCGCCGCAGCAAGTCCATCCCGCTTTGCGGCGGGCTCTGGTGAAAACCGGACCAACTTAGATTCCGCTCCCTGGCGTGGCTTACACCATCGCTTGTGGTGGTCCAGCGGATCCACTTCCACAGACCATTACAGTTCGATTCGGCCGTGGCTCCCGCCAAGGTGCCTCTACCGAGCGTCTCTGACATCACCACCATCGTGGCCCAGCAATCGAAGCAGATCGCGCAGCAAGTGCAGCAGCTTAACCAGATGTCTACTATCATGCAGCAACTCATCGCCACTCCGCAGCAGCAGCAGTCGGTAGCGGTGGCTCCTCCCGTGGCAGCGGGTCAGGGGATGTCCGCTGGTCCTAAACTCCAGTTGTCCATGCTGTCAAAGTTTCATGGGGACCCAAAGGCCTGCAGGGGCTTTATCACCCAGTGCTCCCTCCACGTGGAAAAGCCCTGGCCTGGGCAACTCCACTCTGGGACTGAGACGTTCCGGTCACAGATGATCTGACGACATTCCTGCAGGATTTCTACAGTGTCTTCGAAGAGCCTGCCCGCGCTTTGTCTGCCGAGACCGCCTTACTAAACCTGCAGCAAGGGAACTCCTCCGTAGGTGACTACTCAGTGCAATTCTGCACACTAGCTTCAGAGTTGGCTTGGAACGATGCAGCATTATGCGCCACATTCAAGAAGGGCCTCTCCAGCCAGATTAAAAATGCCCTCTCCACACGGGACCCTCCGTCTTCATTAAGTAGCTCATCCATCTGGCGACCTGGATTGATACCCGTTTCTCGGAGAGATGTGAGGAGCTCCGTCAAGAGCGTGTACCAGTCCAACCACGTCGTCAACCTCGTCTTGCGCCGTTGTTTCTTTGGCCTCCACTGCCATCTTCCCAGCCAGCCATGGAAGAGGCCATGCAAGTGGACAGAGCCCACCTGCTCCGCAGGAACTTAACCGATGACGTGAGAAGAACCTGTGCCTCTATTGCGGCAGCCCTGAACATCTCCTCAGGGGTTGTCCACTCCGTCTGCAACGTCCGGGAAACGGGCGCACCTAGGCTTCGTGGGAGAGGCGTCCCTAGGTGTGAACAATCCCTCTTCATGGCTCATGCTGCCAGTCCTGGTCACCTCCAATTCCGGAGTCTCGTTCCAAGTGGCTGCCTTCTTGGATTCCGGATCCGGAACTTTATGGATGCTGCTTTGGTGCTGCTTGGTCATCTCGTCCATCAGTGATGAGCTATTGAGTGACTCCATCCTCTTCCGCACTGAGACAGTGACCCTACAAGTAGGAGCGTTGCACAGGGAAAGGATGGCATTCTTCGTACTACCCCAGTTCTACTGGGACTTCCTTGGCTGCAGCATCACAAACCTACACTCGACTGGAAGACGGTGAAGTTTTGTGTTGCGGTCCAGACTGCCAGTCTCGCTGCCTATCGGCACCTCGCCAGGTACCCCCCAGCCCTCCGCAGTCCTCTCTCAAGATGCTATCTGGCCTGCCGTATCAGGACCCACAACGTCTTCTCTGATAAGCAAGCAGAGACACTTCCTCCTCATGGACCTTACGATTGCCCTATAGATCTGCTGCCTGGGACTAGTCCACCCAGGGGCAGGGTCTACCCGCTCTCCGTACCCGAGACTCAGGCAATGTCGGCCTACATTAAAGAAAACTTAAAAAAAGGCTTCATCCGCAAATCTACTTCACCGGCTGGTGTCGTTTTTTTCTTTGTGGAAAAGAAGGATATATCTCTGAGACCGTGCATCGATTACCGTAGTCTCAACAAGTTAACCATCAAGAACCGGTATACTTTACCAATGATCACAGAACTCTTTGATCGTCTCCGGTGAACCAAAGTCTTCTCCAAGTTGGATTTGCGGGGGGCATATAATCTTGTCTGGATCCGGGAGGGCGAAGAGTGGAAAACGGCCTTCAATACTCGTGATGGGCACATTGAGTATCTTGTGATGCCCTTCGGCTTGTGCAATGCCCCAGCAGTTTTCCAGTAAATTGTCAATGACATTTTCAGAGACCTCCTGTATGTCTGCGTAGTGGTCTACTTGGATGACATCCTGGTGTTTTCACCCGAACTGGAGACCCACCAGTCACATGTGCGCCAGGTCCTGAAACGCTTGCACGAGAATCATCTCTTCGCAAAACTGGAAAAGTGCCTATTCCACCAGTGCAGCCTACACTTCCTTGGATACATAATCTTGGACAAGGGTCTGCAGATGGATCCCACCAAACTCTCTGCCGTCCTACAGTGGCCAAGACTCGTCAGCCTTCGGGCCATACAGCGCTTCCTGGGCTTCGCCAATTACTACTGGCAGTTTATCCCACATTTCTCTACGCTGGTAGCACCGATTGTGACTCTCACTAAGAAGCACGCCAATCCATAACTGTGGCCACCAGCCGTTGAAGAGGTTTTCTCCAAATTTAAGGCAGCATTCGCCTCTGCACCTGTGTTATCCCAGCCAGATACCGAGAAACCCTTCTTTTTAGAAGTCGATGCCTCTTCTGTAGGGGCTGGGGCGGTCCTCACCCAGAAGGGGCCTAGGGGCAAGACTCGGACCTGTGGGTTCTTTTCTAGGACTTTTTTGCCGGCAGAGAGGAATCGGGGGATCGAGAACTTCTGGCCATTAAGCTTGCGCTGGAAGAATGGTGCCAACTCCTGGAGGGTGCTTGATTCCCCATGAATATCTTCACTGACCATAAAAACCTCCTCTTTCTTCAGACAGCGCAACGCCTAAACCCTTGTCAAGCGAGGTGGTCTCTGTTCTACGCCCAGTTCAACTATGTTATCCATTTCCGTCCGGTAGAAAAGAACGTTAAGGCCGATGCCCTTTCTCGTGCCTCCGATTTTAGTGGGGAAGAAGAGGTCGCTCCACGACATTTCATACTTCCAGAACGTCTGGTTACCTCCAACGGGTATCCCCGGCTAAGACATATGTGCGCCCTGCACTCCGGTTGAGGGTGCTGAAATGGGGTCATTGTTCTCGCATAGCTGGTCATCCTGGGGTATGGAGGTCTTGTTCCTTGATTACCCGGTTCTACTGGTGGCCTGATCTCGCCAAAGATATGAAGGAGTTCGTGGAGGCCTGTACCACCTGTGCCCGCAACAAGTCACCTCGACCGGTGGGATTACTCCAACCTTTGCCAGTACCTAGCAGTAGTGATGAGCGATTACGTTGACTATCGTCATCGGGTCGATAGTCGATATCGGCAATTATCAAGACGATTTCCGATAGTCGATAATAGATTATCGCCGATGACCATTAAAGTCTATGGGAGAGGAACAACACCTTTATTCTTACACCCAACGCAGCATGGAACGCAGCATGACCCTTAAACCTATCTGACCCCCAGAGTAAAAAAGTGCCGGAAAAAGGAGTCATTTAACCATCATTTTAGTTGAACTGGACATTGACTATAGCTGGCCTGGGCCACAGCATGAGCCCCAAACCTGCATGACATACAGATTTAAAAGTGCCGGAAAAAGGAGTCTTTGAACCACCATTTTAGTTGAACTGGACATTGACTATACCTGTCCTGGGCCACAGCATGAGCCCCAAACCTGCATGACCCCCAGATTAAAAAAGTGCCGGAAAAAGGAGTCTTTTAACCACCATTTTAGTTGAACTGGACATTAACTATATCTGTCGTGTATCGCAATATGACCATTAAACCTGTCTGACCCACAGATTAAAAAGTGCTGGGAAAAGGAGTCTTTTAACCACCATTTTAGTTGAACTGGACATTGACTATGCCTGTCCTGGACCACAGTATGACCATTAAACCTGTCTGACCCACAGATTAAAAAGTGCCTGAAAAAGGAGTCTTTGAACCACCATTTTAGTTGAACTGGGCATTGACTATGCCTGTCCTGGACCGCAGTATGACCATTAAACCTGTCTGACCCACAGATTAAAAAGTGCTGGGAAATGGAGTCTTTGAACCACCATTTTAGTTGAAGTGGACATATACCTGACTATACCTGTTCTGTACCACAGTATGACCATTAAACCTGTCTGACCCACAGATTAAAAAGTGCCGGGAAAAAGAGTCTTTCAACCACCATTTTAGTTGAACTGGACATTGACTATACCTGTCCTGGGTAACCTACATCTGTTCAAGTCTTCCTGTACCTCCCTTGTACAATTCAGAGGAATATTTGTATCAGCTATTTTGTACATGCCAGTTTTTTAGTAGTTTAATTCTAGAAAACACATTTTTAAAATAGGATGGAATCCCACCACGTCTTTGTTTCTCTTTTTTTTAATTGTATTAAATGGGTTGTCTCACTACAGGAATTGCTAGCTATTTTAAAGATCTTGCAAAAACAAGTCATTTTGCAATATGTGTCCATTAACATTGTTCTACCTATTCCTGTTTTTGACAGCACCATCACCCTTGAGCCACTTTTGACAATTGTGAAGAACAAATGTCTGTTAGAAACCACATTTTTTACAATAGGACCTGTAGTCTAGCTGCATTTCACAGCAAAATGCCCCCAAAAATTCAAAACATGACCCTTGATCCACTTTTGTCAAATGTGCTGCATGTAGGTTGCATTAACCACTGAAGAACAGATTGGCGAGGCTGTTCGTTACTGAGATTCACAGGGCCCTGACCCAGCGATGACAGGCCTGACGCTCCTACAACCGACGATCCGCTGGCATGCGTGTTGTCACCAGCACTGGAAGGAGCACCTTCTCTCGTACCTCTACCTCCATGTCCTACCCCCTCTTTGCTCGCTTACCACCTGCATTTCGCTCCATGTTCAGAAATATAAAAATTTAAGAAGGTATGGAAGAGTTTTTGACAGTCTCTTATTAAAAGACGGCAAATCACAGCAATTCTTAAATCACTCTAATTTCCTACAGCCAACTAGGATTAGAAACTGAAATGTTTCTAGCATATACCGGTGAAATGCGGTCTAGTGGAAGAACCGTAAGACAAAATCAACAGTGTTCTTCCTTCAGTCCCAGGGATTTACAAATGCCCAGTAGGACTAGGAATTGATAGTTTTCAACAAAATATCATACAAGTGCGCTATCTGCGCCAAACTGAGATTCAACGAGCGCAATAAAACTATTCAGAAGTTACACGGATGAGAAATTGCGTTTTTTTGCAGCAATGACAAACGAGAACAGTTGCTAGAAAATTTTTCTATCAGAATTGTCGTACAACGTGGCTATTTGAAAAAAAACTAGGGCCGCACCACGTGCAATACAGCTATTTAAAAATTATACGGATAACAAACTGTGTATTTTGCACCTACAAATACACCTGCGGTGACTACAAAATTGCTGTATTCAAATTTAAGTGCAAGTTGGCTCTATGAACAAAGCTGGACTGCGCCAAAGTGAAAAACACGTAATTAAATTGTGTACGGATAATAAAACGTGGTTTTTGCACCTATAAATACACCTGCGGTGACTACAAAATTTAAGTGCAAGGTGGCTCTATGAACAAAACTGGGCCGCACCAAAGTTAAAAAAACACCTATTTGAAATGTATACGGCTAATAAAAGGTGGTTTTTGCACCTATAAATACACCTCCGGTGACTAAAAAATTGCTTTATTCAAATTTAAGTGTAAGGTGGCTATATGAACAAAACTGGGCCGCACCAAAGTAAAAAAAAACACCTATTTGAAATGTATACGGATAATAAAAGATGTTTTTGCACCTATAAATACACCTGCGGTGACTACAAAATTGCTGTATTCAAATTTAAGTGCAAGGTGGCTCTATGAACAAAACTGGGCCGCACCAAAGTAAAAAAACACCTATTTGAAATGTATACGGATAATAAAAGGTGTTTTTTGCACCTATAAATACACCTGCGGTGACTACAAAATTGCTGTATTCAAATTTAAGTGCAAGGTGGCTCTATGAACAAAACTGGGCTGCACCAAAGTAAAAAAAAAACACCTATTTGAAATGTTTACGGATAATAAAAGGTGGTTTTTGCACCTATAAATACACCTGCGGTGACTACAAAAGTTCTGTATCCTATTGTTAGAACAAGGTGGGTCTTTGAACAAAACTGAGCTGTGCCAAAGTGAGAAAAAAAAACTAACTAATTAAATCGTGTACAGATAATAAAAGTTTTGAGTTTTGCACCTATCAAATACACCTGCAGTTACTAGAAAAAATCTGTATCCTAATATAAGTACAGGCTGCACAAAATCAAGCTAAATTTCAAAAAAAACTTTTACTAAAAAACCCATTTCAATGGGGTAAAAGCAGAGTCTGGGCTGAACATTTATCCCTCTCCTTTAAAAAGCCTCCCTCCCTGCCAGCCTTCTGTCTGTGTTCCCCCCGGACCCCCCGGCCATCCCCCCCGCGGCTGAAAGCGCTAGACCCCTTTTAAAAAATTCTCAGCTACGAACAAAAAAAATGAAAATCTCCCGCACTGGACTCCCCCGGGCCCACAAAAACCCCCAAAATCCGTGCCCCGACCTATCTACTGGCCCAGGGGGAGGGGATCCCCCCCCCAAAGGGGTAGCTAAACCTGCCACCCCCAAGGGAGGAGCTGAAGGACCAGCGCTGCGGTTTCTCGCCCCCAATGGAGCCTACAGTTTACCAGCCCAGAAGAGCCCATGTCACTTTATGGACTCCACCATTGCCATCTCCACCCCCCCCCCCCCCCCCCCCCCCCCCCCCCCCCCCCCCCCTCTCACGGAGCCTATGGGTGCAGGCTTTGGGGGGGCCATCCAACGGGCTTGGGGCAGCGGGGGGCTGGGGGGGGAGGGGTGTTGGTTCACACCTAGCCTCGGGCCCCTTGCTATGCGGGCTCCCTGCTGCTCTGACCCCGTTGGACCCCCCAGGAAGCGCCAATCCGTCTGACAGTCCAACACAATCTAGGGATTTGGTAAACCCACCCCCAACCCTCCACCTGGAGAAACAGCCCCCAACGCCAGGGCACGAACCGGGCTAACCACCCCTCCCCGGGGCCCTGGGATCTGCCCCCAAAACTCAGTCGCCAGGTCCCTTCCTCCTGAAGATGCTGCGCTTGCACGGGAGGTCACCCGACGCGTGTCCTCTTTTTTTCTCCGTCTAAAAGATCTACGTCTTTGGCGCGGAAATGCAACAACCTGGAGAAAGAGCTCCACCCGGGTCCAATCCAACGTGGCGATCTCAAGTTCGAGTTCACCACGGGAAAAAAAGCTCAAGAATCCGACCGCTCTTATACCTCTCTTAAATTTTTTCGTTTGGGGACATTTTGCACAACATCCCCAACTTGCTCGCATCTGGATTTTGGGAAAAAACCGCATCGACGAAAAACGTCAGGCGGGGGGCCTGCCGGAGTCTGTCAAGCGGGGCAGTCACTTCCCCTTAAACTAGGTTGTTCAACTTCTTTTGGGGTCGCCGGAAGGAACTTTCCTGGAATCGACAGAGCCATAGAGCACTGGCCCGCAAGCACTGATCAACTAACCCCGGGGACGTCATCTGTAGGATCACCACTTTACGACAAGGAGGAACTTAGCGCAAGGCCCGTTTGATCAGGGAAGAATTTAGGGGCCTTTGCTCTTTTTTTGACCTGTCCCGGCGCACACTGCACTTGGAGAGCGGCATTTAACCCCCCTCCTACGGCTCTTCATCTAAAAATTATCGTATAGGTGGGGTTTCCCCCTTCTCACTGCGGGTTGGGACCTGGACAAGCGTCATCTTCCCACTATGGAGGACTTGCCCATTTTTAAATCTCGATCCTGCAATTGCCGGGGTCCCCTTAGATTGGCCTCGCTTCTCCAGGACTCCGCAATAACCTCCTAGTAGTGGTAACCCGATGGGCACCCACCTGGTGTCTTCTTTGCCTCAGAGCCCCGACGCCGCCGAACACCCCAGACACCCAGCCCCAAACCCCGGCCCCCGCATCGTGAGGGGTTCCGTCCGCGGACCAAGACGGTTCAATTTCTTGAATATGTTTCCCTTGTTTCTTAAACTGATTGGTCTCCCCCTCCCCTTATCACTCCTTTTTTCATCCTAAAATCCCCCCCCCCTCCTTTTTTTTTTTTTTTCTTTATTTTTTTTTCTCTTTTTGGGGGTGGTCCTGGTCCAGGCCCTTTGCCTTTGGGGACGAGTGCCCTTTGACTGCCCGTGGAGATGGTGGAGCCCTTCCAGTCATCAGGGGTTTTTGCATTCTTTTACAAATCGATATTTTAATATTGCTTAGTCTTATCGGGCCTTTGGACTGAGTGGGAGGGGGGCCCGCCCCTTCCGGACCTTTCCCTCTTCCCCATAACCTTGTCCCCATACCCTTTTGCCTACCTCCCCTTTTTTTTCCCCTTTTCCCCTCCCGGTACTCCTCTGTTTTGGCTTCCTTTTTTTGACCGGGAAAACCCCGATTAGGGTAGCCCCTTTAGAAACATGCGGGGTTTTTGGCATTTAAATACTGCATTGTTAAAATTTTTGGGCCCTGATTTTGTTGGGCTTTTTTTTTTGATATTTGAAAGTTTCTTGATGTTGGTACCACACCTTTTGCTGGCTTGGGGCGGAGCGTGCCCCCTCCTCATAACGGGGCGTTGGACTTATGCACCCTTCAACAATGTTAGGGCGATTACCCCTTACGTCCCTTAACTTTAAGGGTTTTAACGTTCCCAAAAAAAAGGTCGCGGGGCCTCTATCACCTCCATAAACAGAGAACGACATTTCTTTCCCCGGAAACCCCTTTCCCCTTTCCTCAAAACCCAAATCCTTCCAAAACAGGTATTTCCCAGTCGGGTGCCAAACAGTAGTTTTCAGCCAAAGTAAAAGGGAGTGGAATCTTCTTTACAAATCATTTCCCGTTACGGTGTTAACCCATCGGGATAGGATGCCAGGGCCTTGTTTGCCCCTATATCTCCCCAAAGGCCGACCCTTACATGGCAAAAATAATGCCAAATCGGGCCCCCTACCCCTTCCCTCGCTAAAATTGGATCCCTACTGCTTTTCCCCGGGGTCAGATCATACGGGGGGGGGATTTAAATTGGCGCCAAACCCGTCCCTAAAACCCTCATCGGGGCACTCATCGATCCTCCCCCGCCACTTAATAGGGGAAAAAAACTGCTCCATGACATGCAGCTGAGGCGTTTGGGATTTTTGCTGCCCCCCCAAAGGACGGGACTTAAACCTTCTTTTCCCTTTCCCTACAACCTTACTCCCCGCATAGACAAACCTACCCAGTTCCCTGCTTCGCGGGGTGGTGTCGGCCTGGGGGGGGGCAGCGTCCTCCACTGGGCCAGCCCCAGTGCCTGCGATATTAGCCCCCTCTTTACACCAACCGGGGTTTCCCTTTGGGAAAACTGAATAGTCATTTTCTGTGGGATTCCCTAGTCTCCAGGCCCTTCGAACTGTACGGACACATTTATATCAGTTCAGCAGATGACCCCCTTCCCCCGAGGTCCAATGGGAGCGTTGAAGTGCCTCCAGAGATGTCCAAATTTAAGCTGGGGCGCGCCTAAAGGGAAGAAGCTGCTGCGAAATTGCGGGCCCTTGACTCGCTTACCCGCTTAGAGGCGTCCATAAGACTGCGGGTCTGGAGCGGACCTGAGAGCCATATCCAGAACGTATGAATTCTTCAGCTTATGGAAAAAATGGCATAAAAGATTTCAGAAACTCTGCTCTAGTATTTTATTCCTGGTGTAACAAACGGGAAGTTCTTGGCCCGGGCACTTAGGGTAAGAGAGCCGCCCTATTTGTCCCTTTCCCTAAAGCACCGGAGGGCGATGTCCCACTTAACAAAAGAATTTAGGGGCTTCCAGGACTACTATGCTCAGCTCTATTAATCTCCCTGAGGTATGCACGAGGGGAATCACTCCCTGATATTTTTAAAACGTCCCTTCCCCCCCTCCCCAGGATTCCCCCCGCCTCCCGGGAAAAACCCTTTTCCCAGGAAAAGTTGGCTGCACCATTAAACCCTCCCATTGGCAAAAGTCCAGGGCCGGGTGGGTTTACAGCTTTTTCTACAAAGCTCTTCTCCGGAATTGTCCCACCCCTCCCCCGGGCTTTTAAATGGTTCCATGGGATCCCCTTTTGATCCGGCCTTCCCGAGGGCCCATATTGTGGGGATTCCAAAGGAGGAAAGGACCCCTCTCAGTGCCAGAATTTCGGCCCATATCGCTTACAACACGGGTGCGAAGATTTTCGCTAAGTTCTGGCGCTCAGACTCAACCCCTCCCCTCTACCATTATTCACCCCCGGGTCAGGGGGGATTTGTGCCCACCAGGGAGGGGGGACAACCTCTTAAGACATTTCCTGATCCCCCCAGGGTTTGCCTTTTAAAAACCCCCTGCCTTCCCTGTCCCCCGGGCGCGGAGAAGGCATTGATAGAGTAGCTTTGGGCCCCTTTTTGAGCGGAGTGTAGAGTCTCTGGATTTGGGCCCGATTACGGGAAAGGGTAATGGGTTATATACCCCCACCTCAGGGTCAAAAGGGTTAATGGAACCTGTCCCTCCTTGACAAACAGAAATGGCACAGCAGGGATTTCCCCTTTTCCCCCATCCCATACGTTTTGGGCCCTGGAAAACCCGTGGGGCCCCTCCGGAAAGACCCCCCGGGGGGGAGGGAATCCGGGTCCGTGAGCATCAGTTCAAATGTCGGCTTTTTTTGAGATTACTCTTGTACTTGGGGGAACCCCACTTCCCCCCTCCCGAGAGTAAGGGGAAAATAGAGAATATAGCCTGATAGCAATCATAAGATAAACAGCAAAAAAAACTATGTATGGGCTTTCAATATTCCACGACCCCAGCTGATCGCTGAGAACATCCTTCCCCTTCCATGGGAGAGTCTTTTTTCAATACTTGGGGTCCCACATTCCCTCAAACCCAGACAAATCTTTGACTCAATTTTGCTCCCCCTTTTAGCCCGGGTTAAAGCAGGATTTATTGAAAGGGGGCAAAAAAAGATTTTTCGGGATTGGGCGGATAAAAATTCTGAAAGATGAATTTTCCTTTCCCAAGCTGTTGTATCTGTTCCAGGCAACCCCCCTCCCTTTTCCCTAGGCCCTTTTTTAGAGACCTTCGGAAGATAATCTCAAAATTTGATGGGCAAGGGGCAAACCAAAAATAGCGAAAACCACCCCTTACTAGGCCCAAAGCAGAGGGGGGGGCTCCTTTACCGGGCTTTCAAGCCTATTACTGGGGAGAACCCTGGATTCCTTCAAGGAGGGCGCTTCCAACTCTGGGTGAGGTTGGAGACCCCGATATATGGGGCCCCACCAAGCCTTGCCATGGCTGTCGCGCTCAGTATTTCCCCCCTGGTTTGATACACGCGTCCCCCTGCAGCCCAGACCTCGGTCCAATATATAGGTCATACGCTTCCAGGTTGGGGCTGTTTTACGTGGGCGGTCCATGCACCCCTTGTTGGTAAACCCCGATGTCCCGAGCTCTCTCACTCCAGCGTGACTCGCTTGCTGGATCAGGCACGGGGGCCTCGGTTCTGACAGGGTCCCCGAGTCGGGAATTTGAGGGAATATGATGTTGGGAGGCGCCGCGATACCCCGGGGGTTTGCCCCGGGTGTTTTTCAAGGTTGCAAGGTTTACTATACCCGCTGCGCGCCTGTAGCAGATGGGAAACGAAAACCTTTTTGCAAGACCTCTTACCACCTTTTAGCTGTGTGCCTTGGTAGATACTCAGAAAAAAAGGCTCTCCAGGCCTGTATGGGTTTTTTTTTTGCCCCTTGGTCCCGCGACAAGTGCCGTTTCGCACGGTTGGGAAGGGAACTCGGGCCCGTCCCCTTTGGGAAAGGTTGGTCCCCAAACCCTTCCCGTGATCCCCAGATCCCGGTGTCCTCCGGGCCCCCCGAGCTCAACTATAAAATAGTTACAAGTGGTAAAAGGGGGCCGCTTTCTTTAAACATTCTCCCCGTCCATCCCCGCAGTCTGTTGGAGATGTGGGAAGGAGAGGGGTACTATGCCCAGTATGGTGGAGCTGCCCGTCTGCAACCTTTCTGGGGCGGGGTCCCGAACTTAAATCCCACTCACGGGGATTAGCCTCCGGGGGGACCCCAGCACTGGTTGGGTGTTTAACCCTTTTTCCATTGCCTTGCTTAAGTCACATCTGGGGGATGTTTTGATCCTTTCTGCCAAAAATACTATCCTGACTTGGCCCCCTTTACGCCCCAACCATATCGGACTGGACCGAAGGTCCATGTCCTTTACGCTTGGGGGAGTTTAGATCTGATTCCCCTTCGTTTTTATAGCCCATATTTGAGTGTCGGGAGGGGTGGATTTCTTTTGTGAAAAAGACCGCTTCTGTCCCTGCCCGAGACTCGCCACATGCAGGTGGGGAGACACCTTGGAGGGCTGAAGAATGGTGGAGGGGAGGAGGGCTCCTAGCAACTCTCCTTTTTTTTTAAGTGAGGTGGGGTGCCCTTGAGCCGCTGTTCTAAGTGGTCCCCCGTTTGCTTTCGGTTCTTTATGTCCCCCTTTCCTTTTCCCTCCCTTTTTTCTTTTTTTTTTTTTTTTTTTCCCTGTTTTTCTCTAAGGTTTGTATAAGGGTCACGTATTGATTCCAGGCAACGGCTCCGCTTGCAGGAAGCTTCATCATCGCCCTACTTTTTAGAAAGTTGTTAGGTATGAACCATTTGCATTCTCAACCTTTCTCTGACATTTTGGGTTTGCCCAGGGTTGGGGTGGGTCAGGGGGAAAAAAAAAAAAATATCTGTACCCTTCCCTTTTTTTGATGTATCACTCAATCTGATGCTTTTTGCAATAAGTGACTTTTATTTCATGTTTTACTATTAAATAAAGATTTTGAATTTGAAAAAAAAAAAACTGAAAAACTCTAATCTACCCAAGTTCTAATGTTCACAGCTAAAAAACATGTTTTCTTTGGAAAAAAGGAATGTTTCGCTGGGCTGTTTCGAGAGAGACCGGCCATCCTGCTCTTTTTGGGCAAGACCCCAAAATGCATAAAAAGGAAAAGGGGTTCTATGTAAAGCGAGGTTATGTGATTTTTCCGCCCCAAACACAAAAATACACATCCCAATCATGAGTCGCACACCCAAACCACCCCCCTTTTTCTTAAGCTATTTTTTTGGCCGCCAAAAAAGACAGGAAGGCCCAAAATGGCGCGATATTAATAGATTATGGCAGATTTAACCCAAATTACGTGTGACGAAAAATCTGATAAAAAAAAAAACCGTGCCGATTTCAACTTTGTCGATAATAATCGCTCAACACTACCTAGCAGTCCTTGGAGCCATATTCCAATGGACTTCATAACCGACCTACCACCCTCTGAAGGAAATACAGTTAGCTGGGTGGTCACTGACCCTTTTCCCAAAATGGCACACTTCGTTCCCTTGCCTGGCCCTCCTTCTGCTCCTCAGAGGGGGAGGCCAAGGGGGGGGGTTGTTAGGGGTGCCCCCGGGGCCCCCCGGTTGGCCGCGGGCACCGCACCCTGCTGGTCCCCGGGGGGGCAATCCCGAGCTCCGTCTTGACCCTGCGTCACGTGATGGGGCGGCATTCGCCCCCTAGGGCGCACGCGCGGTACTGCAGCCTTATTGAAAGGGACACCATCGCTTGTGGTGGTCCAGATGATCCACTACCACTGATCGTTAATTAAAAGCTATGGTATAATTTTGGGGCCCAAAAAAGTCCCCTTTCGCTGGATACTGTGTCACTTCTAAACTGTGGTGCCCCCGGAGGACAAAATCCCCCCAAAAAACTTGTCTTGTCATGCTTGTTAGTGTCTGTCGAAGGGCATGGCCACTGTGAGCAGAAACGTCAATCTGTGAAATACAGGGATCTAGAATTTATGTGGTTTTCATCGGGCCCTAAAAAGTCTTTGAAAAAGGGGGTGTGTCACTTTTCTTTCCCCCGAAAAAGTTGAGGTCTGGACACCACTATTATGAATATATGGTCCTTTTACTGCTCAAAAGTTAATACTGTGGTCTTGATGGATGCAGTATCGATACTAAGAACGCTGTGAATTTGTTGCAAGTAGAAAAATGTTTTTCAAGCATAAATAGAGCATTTTGGCCAACATTTTATGAAATATTGAATTGGACTTTAGTTGTGGGCTGGTCTAATACGTGACTTTTATTGAAAAGTCTAAATGTTTATTGACAAATTTGAATGAAAGCCTATTTTTAAGAAAAATGGATGAAAGTGTTTCACTTTTTTGGTGTATGGCAATTTGATGCTCGATGTTAATTTGTTTCCCTTTTTAAAAATTAAACAGGTCCCTAAGTTTATTATTAAGTAAAAAAAAGATGCAAACGTCAGCATATCCCTTTAGCTCCATTTTAACCTGCCTCTAAGAGGACTTCTAATTTAGCTAAGTAACAAGAAGTGGAGTACAGGCCTAGACATCCAGAAATTCTTGATCTGATAGCTGAAGTTGAGGCAGATTTAAGGGCTTTAGCTCCTTCTATACCACCAGTGTGGTCCTTGGATGTTTAGCAATATTTATGTGGGAAATAGTTCTTTTATTTTAACAGCAAGCCTCAGTCCTATGGTCTGGGTTCGGAGCAGAGAATCGAAGGCGCTTCAACCTCTTTTTAAATCATGAGCTAAATAAAGGGGGTTTTTTTTAAAATCGGTGATTTTTTTTATGCCCCATGCTTTTTAATTTAAAATTATTTCTAAAATTTTTGGGAAAATGTTTCATGACTCTATTTCCCACAACCCAGTTATGTCAAGCCACTTCCTACCTCTGATTATTCCTATTACACTCTTCCTGGAGCGAAAAAAATAATAGTAAATCAAAAAGCAGACGTATTTACAAATATATAATGGAAATATTCTATGTTGCAATAATTTTGTTATCCAGTTGCCAGTTTGTCAGGAATCTCCTGCTATACCGTGGAACTTACTAACTGTATTTGCCCTTTAGTTTGCCCTCAGTCAAGATGGTGTCTCAGCTGGGTGCCATCTTGTTTCCTGTTCCTATTCCAATATAAACTATCCGAGCCTGTTGCTCACTGCTTGAAATATTGTGTTTAGTCTGCTGAGCTTACGTCCTCTTGCCAGGAATTACCCTTTCCCGTCGTTCCTCTACTCGCAGTTAACCCCCGCAAACCCCGGGACACCTGTGACGCCCCTCATTCCAAATTCCTTGTTTGGGTCCCTGCCTATTTCCCGCTGCTTCTGGATTTAAAATCTCCAGTGCCTCCCTTTTTTTTGAGTTTCTTTGCCCCTGCCATGGGATTTCCCGGAACACCCCGTATCGTAACGGGATAAAATAACCCCCCTAAAATGGAGGGGCTGTGGGGGTGGGAGCCCGGAAGCTCGATCAAGCGCTTCGCTTTTCTGTGGTTTATTTTGCAGGAGATGCAGGGTTGAAGATTAAAAGTGATGCTTTTGAAGGTGACCTCCCACAACATCAAATTTATGGACTTCTTGGGCCCTGGGGACATTATTGACCGGAATAATTTTTTCCCCAAATAAAGCGTTGGATAGGTTGAGGATTTTTTTATCGCAAAGTGTGGCAGGTTTTTATGGTGTCGAAATTTCGATCATGCGAAAATTTAAATTTAAAGGGTTTAAAATTGTGCATTTATTAAGATGTGCCTTTTTTCGCGGCCCCTTTCCTGTAATTTTGCGGCCAGCAAACGTTTAAAAAATAGGCAGGGGGTGGTGTGTGTGGACGTCATGACTGGGAGTGTTGGTTTTCGATTGGCTGGAAAAATCACTGACCTCGTTTTACATAAAACGCGTTTCCTGTTTAGCCCCAGTGTCCTCAGATCTCATAGGGATAGGACCTCGTTTGCCTGTGGCCAAAAAGCTCAGCGAAAAATTTGTCTATTTCTGCACAGAGAAACCCCTTTCTATTAGCTGGTCCTTCCCAAATTTTGTTGATTAGGGATTTGAACCTTTTATGTAGTTAGCTCGAGAATGTTAAAGCAGAATCTACCCCTGTACATTCACGGCGGGGGGAGCGGGGGGGGGGGGCCCGGGGCGAAACCGACAAAATCTATCTATAAAAAACATGGTAAAGTTCACAAGACTTTGTGTAGACTTGTAGTGGAATATCTTTATTATTAAAGTTTGCTATTGTATTTCCGGTATTTGGGGGTGAACTTATTTTTGGGTTAAACCATTTTGAAATGCTCTTTTGTTTGTGCAAAAATTTTCCCTTTTTTTTCAGTTTTATTCGTTTTTTGTTTAATTTTACCCATTTCCCTGTGCTTGTTGTTTTTTCCCCTTGGAAATTAAATTTTCAAACCAGCAATCTTGTAGTCGCACAGGTTTTTTGCTGCCCAAAAATACCCTGTATCGTACGAAAATCACGTTATGTGTTTTTTGTTTTGGCA
>JAODAL010035342.1:0-43064 GCA_025379985.1 Phyllomedusa bahiana | reverse complement strand
CTGCTCTGGTTTGCTGCCGGACCTACACACTGTAAATTTGCCACTGCGCCTCATGCTGCTGTTGTGGCTCTGCCATAAACCTACACACTGTGTCATGTGCCACTGTCTGACCTCATGCTGCTGCTGTGCCTGCTGCCGTGACCTCACACACTCTGTCATTGTGCCACGGGTCTGACCTCATGCGGGCTGCTCTGGCTGCCCCGGGTGACCTACAACCTGTGTCATTGTTCCCACTCTGTGGCCTACTCCTTTTTTGCCACCTCCAGAATGTCATGTTGCCACTGTCTGACCTCATCAGCTGCTGTGTCTGCTGCCGTACCTACACACTGTGTCATTGTGCCACTGCCTGACCTAAAGCTGCTGGGGCTGCTACCGTGACCTACACACTGCCATTGTGCCACTGTCTGACCTCATGGTGCTGCGTGGGCTGCTGCCGTGATCTACACCCTGTGTCTTTGGGTGCCACTCTCTGACCTCTTTGCTGCTGCTGTGGCTGCTGCCGAGGACCTACACACTCTGTCATTGTGCCACTGTCTTACCTCATGCTGCTGCTCTGGCTGCTGCCTTAAACCTACACACTGTGTCATTGTCCCACTCTGTGGCCTACTCCTATTTTTGCCACCCCCAAAAATTTGTCATTGTGCCACCATCTGACCTCATGCGGGCTGCTGTGGCTGCTGCCGTGACCTACACACTGTGCATTGTGCCACGGTCGACCTCATGCTGCTGCTTTGGCTGCTGCCGTGACCTACACACTGTGTATTTGGGTGCCACTGTCTGGCCTCAATGCTGCTGCTTTGTCTGCTTCTGTGACCGACACACTGTCTTTGTGCCACTGTCTGACCTCATGCTGCTGTTGTGGCTGCTGCCGTGACCTTCACACTGTGTCATTGTGCCACTGTCTGACCTCATGCCGCTGCTATGGCTGCTGCTGTGACCTACACACTTTTTCATTGTCCAACTCTGTGGCCCCTACTCCTGTTTTTGGCCACCTCCAGAATGCCATTGTGCCACTGTTTGACCTCATGCGCTGCTGTGGCTTGGTGCCGTGACCAAACACACTGTGTCATTGTGCCACTGTCTGACCTCATGCTGCTGCGTGGCTGCGCCGTGCCCTACACACTGTCTTTGGGCCCACTGTCTGCCTCAGCTGCTGCTGGGGGCTGCTGCCGGACCTACACACTCTGTCAATTTGGGGGCCATTTCTGCCCTCATGCGCTCTTGTGGCCTCCCGTGACAAACACTGTGTACTTGCCCACCTGTGGCTATTCCTTTTTTTTGCCACCCCCAGAATTCTTTGTGCCACTGTCTGACCTCATGCTGCTGCTGTGGCGCTCCTTCACCTCCACACCTGTCATTGGCCATGTCTGACCTCATGTTCTGCTTTTGCTCCTGCCATACCCCACACTCTGATGTCACGATGTTCCACCTGGCCCCATTTGTTTTTTTTTTCCACTTTTTGCTCGCAGATTTTATCAGGCTAATTCCCCCTTCATTTTTTGGTCGTTTTTGCCCTTTTAAAATCCCCCGGGGAATTTTAGAGTAAAGCGATTCAAAGAGCGGCGGCGCCATGTGCGTGCAACTAAAACACCATTGTTAAAGACCAAACCCAAAGCCCTCGCATTTTTTTAAGCATGGCACAATTTTTTTTTTTTTTTTTTTTTTTTTTTTTTTTTTTTTTTTCTACAGCACCCTGCAGGCTCTTTTAAAGCCTGGAAAATAGCTTTTTTTTTTAAGTGATTCGTGCCAATAATTCAAAATGAAGTTATTTTTTGCAAAAAAATTCGGCGAAGTGAACGAAACAAAATTTGGGGGAAATTCGCCCATCTCAAATATGATACATAATAGCTCCCCCCAGTATAATTAATACATAGCTCCCCAGTAGTGAAGGATACATAGCTGCCCCAGATGAAGTGATCGTACTGCCCCATTAGGATAGGGGAACATACTGCTGCCCCAGTATGACAGTGATACATAGCAGCTGCCCCCAGTAGGAATGAACATAAAGCTGCCCCATAGTGATAGTAAAATCAAGCTCCCCAGAAGGATAGTGATACATACTCCCCCCAGAGTGATAGTGATACATAGATAACGCCCCTTTTTATGACATGATACATAATAGCTGCCCTAGATGACAGTGATACAAGAACTGCCCCATGTGACAGTGAACATAATATGCCCCAGTAGTGATAATAAAAACTGCCCCAGTATGATACATAGCTGCCCCATATGATAGTGATACAAGATAACTGCCCCAGTGTGATATGATACTAATAGCTGCCCCAGTATGACAGTGAAACATAGATAACTGCCCCAGTAGTGCAGTGATACATAGATAGCTGCCCAGTAGTGAACATAGCCCCCCAGTATGATAGTGAACATAGCGCCCCAGAAGTAATGATACATAATACTCCCCAGTAATGACAGTGATACATACTACCCCAGTAGGGGGCAGGGGTACATAGAAGCTGCCCCATATGCAGTGAAACAAGAAAACTCCCCCCAGTAGTGACAGTGATACATAGATAGCTGCCCCAGTAGTGATACATATCTGCCCCAGTAGTGATAGTAAAACATACGCCCCAGTATAAGATACATAGGGGGCCCCAGTTTTGATAGTGATACAACTCCCCCAGTGTAATGTACATAAAAAGCTGCCCATAGTGACAGTGATACAAGCTACCCCATATGACAGTGAAATACATAGCTGCCCCAGTATGATAGTGCACAGAGCTCCCCCCAGTAGTAAAGATACAAAGAACTGCCCCAGTAGTAATGATACAAGCTCCCCCCAGTAAAATGATAAATACTGCCCCAAATAGAAAAGAACAAGCTGCCCCATATAATGAACATAGCTGCCCCAGTAGAAATGAAATACATACTGCCCCATAGAAATATACATATGCCCCATAGAAATGAACATAGAAGCGCCCCAGTATTAAGAAACTAGCTCCCCAGATAAGTGATACAACTGCCCCAGTAGAAAGGTACATATCCCCCCCGTATAATGAACAAGATGCCCCCCAGTGGGGACAGTGATACATAGCTACCCCAGTATGACATGATACATAATAGCTGCCCCATAGGCAGTGAACATAGAAAACTGCCCCAGTAGTGACATGAACAAAATTTCTGCCCCATATGAACATAGCTGCCCCAGTAGAAATGATAGTTTCCCAAAGTAATGATACAAGATAGCTGCCCCATAGTATACAAGCTGCCCCATAGTGATAGTGAACTAGCGTCCCAGAGTAATGATACAAAGCTGCCCCAGAGTAATGAACTAGATACTGCCCCAGTAGAAAAGATACAAGATAGCTCCCCCAAAAATAATGATACATAATAACGCCCCAGTAGTAATGTCATACTGCCCCATATAATATACATACGCCCCAAAAGGAAATGAACATGGTAGCCCCCCATAGGAAATACATAATAGCTGCCCCAAAGAAGCTACATAGCTCCCCCGTATAATGATAATAGCTGTCCCATATAATGATGAAACTCCCCCATATAATGAAAATAGCTGCCCCAAGGAAATACATAATAGCGCCCAAGTAGAAATGCTACAAAGCGCCCCAGTATAATGCTACATACGCCCCAGTAGTAATGCTACAAGCCCCCCCTGTAGTAATCTACAACTGCCCCAGTAGTGAGCACAGAGACAGCGCCCCATAGTGCTGCTACAGAATAGCGCCCCATATGCTGCCCCAAGATACTGCCCCAGTAGGCTCCCCCCCAGAGATAGCTCCCCAGTATGCTGCCCCAGAGATAGCTGCCCCCAGTATGGCCCCCTGGGCTGCCACAGAGATACTGCCCCCAGTATGCTGCCCCGTATGCGCTACAAAATAGCTGCCCCAGTAGTGCGCTACAGAATACCCCCCAAGGCTGCCCCAAGATAGCGCCCCATAGTGTGCCCCCAGAGATGCTCCCCCCAAAAGGCGCCCCCAGTATCGCCCCCAAGATACTGCCCCCTAGTTTGCACCTAGAGATAGCTGCCCCCAGTAGTGCTGCCCCCAGAGATAGTTGTCCCAGTAGTGCTGCCCCCCAAGATAGCTCCCCCCAATGCTGCCCCAGTGTGCTGCCCCAAAATAGCGCCCCAGTAGTGCTGCCCCCAGAGATAGCTCCCCAGTAGTGCGCCCCAGTAGTGTCCCCCCCCAAGATAGCGCCCCAGTAGTCGCCCCCAGAGATGCTGCCCCCAAGATAGCTCCCCCAGAGATACTGCCCCATGGGCGCCCCCAGAGAAGCGCCCCCAGTAGTCTGCCCCCAAGAAGCTCCCCCAGTATGCTGCCCCCAGAAAGCTCCCCCAAGATGCCCCCCAGGAATAGCTGCCCCATTGCCCCCCAAGATAGCTCCCCCAGTAGTGCGCCCCCAGAGTATTCCCCCCCATAGTGCTGCCCCCAGTATCTGCCCCCAGAGATACTCCCCCAGTAGTGCGCCCCCAGAGATACTCCCCCAGAGGCCCCCCCCGGATAGGCCCCCCATGGGTCTCCCCTAAGATACTGCCCCCATAGTGCGCCCCAGTAGTGCTGCCCCCAAAGATAGCCCCCCCAGTAGGGGCCGCCCCCAGTTTGCTGCAACCAAGATAGCTGCCCCCAGTAGTGCTGCCCCTTAGTGCTGCCCCCCATAATCCCCCCAGAATGCGCCCCCATTTTGCGCCCACAGTAGTCTGCCCCAGTAGTGCGCCCCAAGATAGCTCCCCCAGAAAAATAGCTGCCCCCAAATAGCTGCCCCCATTTGCCCCCCAGAGATACCCCCCCCAGAGATCGGTGCCCCCGTAGTGCTGCCCCAGTAGTGCTGCCCCCAGAGATAGCGCCCCCAAAAGTGCTGCCCCCCCAGAGATAGCTCCCCCATTAGTGCGCCCCCCGGGTACTGCCCCAGAATAGCTTCCCCTGGTGCCCCCCCCAAGATGCTCCCCCAGAGATAGCTGCCCCTATTGCTGCCCCCAGAGATACTGCCCCCATAGTGTGCCCCCACTATTTAGCCCAGTAGTGCTCCCCAGTAGCTCCCCCAGTAGTGCTGCCCCCAAGATATTGCCCCCAAGATAGTGCCCCCAGAATACGGGCCCCCATAGTGCTGCCCCCCGTAGTGCCCCCAAAGGGAAGTTCCCCCCCAAAAAAATTTGCCCCCCAAAAAAGCTGCCCCCAAGATATTTTGCCCCCAGAGATACTGCCCCCAGTAGGCAGCCGGGGGGAAAAAAAAAAAAAAGTAATAAAATTATCACCTTTTCCCCGGACCCCGGGGCCAGCTCCTCCTCCCCGGGCACGGACAGAAGCAACGGCACGGGGGCTGACCATTTGGCATAACACCCCGCGCCCTCATCATTGAGATATGGCGCTCAGGGCGCGCATCTACAACGATGGGGGAAAGCAGGGACAACTGCCCTTTTTCCTCTGTAATCACCCCAAACGCTGAGCGAGCTGCAAATCTGCGTGGGCCATTACGCGCCCGCAGAAAGATCCACCCCCCCGGACAAAATCCCGGGGGCGGTCAGCATCTGGTGTACCGGACCCGGCGGACCGGCAGGGGTTCAAGGCCCAGTGCCGGGGCCGGGGACCGCGGTTGGGGACCCCTGTGGTTAAAGGGATAAAACAGACAAAACCCAGCACAACATAGTAGAAAGAAGACTTACAAACATTAGGGTCGGGGAAGGGGAGACTAAGAATTTTCTTTTTTATATAAGTCCGCATGTTTAAAAATATAGGTGTTTACAAAAAACCAAGACAGCCCCCACTACAACAGATAATTGCCTGTGGGGCCCAAAGTGAAAGGAGTGAAAAATGTGTTGACAATACGAGGGTTACAATTGGGGATTTTGGTAGGGCTATTTAGAAGGTAATTCTCAGGGCACATTTAAAAAACGAATTTTGATTTTGCCTGATCATACAGGGTGGGTTTTAATTGCAAAGAAAAGGTTTTGCGCCCCTGCAAATTTCTTGGAGCCCGGGCATGGGGGGTTTCAGAGGGAGATGGGGGAAGGAGTTTATGGGGGGATGCAGCGCTGGGGGTGGGCTCTGTGAAAAGGGGATTAGTGTATTTTTGTATTCGTAAAGAATGGGAAAACAGTGCATTGTTTGGGAAAAAACCGGGGTAGGGGCCCATCAATATAGTGGCTCAAAAAGAAATTAAGCTTGGTGTTTCTTTTCAGGAACAGATTGAAGAGGGTAAAATTTAAAACAGGGGAGGGAGACCTATAACCAAGGATTGGCATTAAGTCAAGCCCAGAAAGAAAAAGGGGAAAACGACAAATAAAAAGTTTGATTTTGGTTTAAACAGAAAGGAAAAAGAATAGTTTCTGAAAAATTTAAAGCTTATGTGGGTGAAAAAGCAGGCAAGGAATTTTAAATTTTTAGTTAAAGGCAGTTTGAAATAAAGAAAAGGCCCAAAAAAGTAAAGGGGACAAAAAAATAGACATTCACTTTTTATTTAGCGGGGGCCAGGAGTGATGTAAACGGGAAATTTGGGAAAAAGCCAGTGTCGGAACTGGGGGGTAGGGGCCCGGGGGGATTTGATTTTTGGGGGGCCAACCCCCCCAAAATATGTACAGGGAAAATTTTTCCCCGGCCCTGGGAAACCAAAAACCCAAAGGCCCATTTTACCACAAAATTACAGTGTGAAAAACAGAACTGTTTTTGTATTTCAAAAAGCAAGAAGCCCACCCCTTTAGGGTAAAACAGTCTAACATCATAGACAGGGGCTAAGAAAGCTCCATCCATATCCCCCTCCACCCACTTTACAATATCCCCCTCCAACAAAAATCCCCCCAATTTTTCCCCCTCCCCCCAATACAAATATCCCCCCCAAACCCCCATACAATATCCCCCCCACCCAATACAATTCCCTCCCCCCACCCACTTTCCCAATATCCCTCCTCCAACCACATCCCCAAAAAAAATTCTCCCCCCCCCAAATTTCCCCCCAAAAAAATTAATCCCCCCCACCCACATAAAATATATCCCCCCTAAAAACCCCTTAACATACAATACCCCCCCTCCCCCCAAAATAAAATTACCCCCTTCCCAAACATCCCAATATCCCCCCCCATTTTTTCCCCCTTTGGGTCACAAACCTCCCCCAACCTTTTCAAAAAAATAAACACCAGCAAAAAAGAAAAAGTCAAACCGGCCTATCACGGGGGTCAATAAAGGGACACATTTACCGGGGAATTTATCCCCTTGCCGATAAAAACCTACAACAACCGCCATATTAGAACATAGGGGTTTCAGAAAGGCTCAGGAAAAACCACAACCCCCCTCCAAAATAAAACCCACAAAAGAGGTCAGAAACCAGTCAGGTATAACCTAAAACCCCCAAAACCCCCAAAAAAAAATAAAAAAAAGAAAAACCAAAAATAAAAAAATCAGAAAAAACCAAAACCCCCCTTCAGTTTAAAAATAAACCCTTAACAAAAAAACCTTGCAATAAAAAGAAAAAAACCCCCAAAAAAGAGGGGTCAGAACCAGTAGGTCACATCACATTAAAAAGGGGAATACAGCACTGACCCCCAATATAAATTTAAATCAGGGACCCCCACCGGGGAATATATCGGAAAGTGTTCTCTTCCTTGATCGTTTTTATTCCCCTTTTCTTCGGCACCCGGGTTCCAAAACCGCCATGATGACTTGCCCCCGGCCACAGCTAAACCCCGGGCAAAAAATTACACACAAATATTTTTGAACCCCCAAATTTCCCCCCAACCCCTTTTTTTCCCTTTTCCCCCCTTTCCTGAAAACAAATTTCCCCAGGGGGGGTGGGGAGGGGTACAAGCAATAACTTTGACCTATATCCTGGGGGTTGGAGGGTGGGAAAAGGGCCCAACCCCTTTTTGGAGATTTTCTAAAACTATGGGGTGTGCCCTCCCTAATTATATTAACCAGGTGGGTTTAAGACAAAAACCCTAGGAAAATTTTAGGCAAATAGGCAAGGCCCCCAGTCTGTAGGTAGGTGGTTTCTCCCATTTGGGGGAAAGCTGTAGGGTTTTTAAAGGGTCCCTTTAAAATGGGGCCGCAAGCTTTTGGGGCCCCCCTTTTTGGTAGATACGGGCAGTTAGGGTTTCCCCATGAAGTAGTATACACAGTTTAAGGCCTTTTAGGTAAGTTCGCAGGCAGTTAGGGGGCCCCCTTTTATAGCTATTTGGGGCCCCTTTTTTGAATTCATAACCCCCCCCCCCCTTTAGCTACTGTGTGGGTTTGTCAGGGCCCCTTTATCTTTAGGAAGCCGGGCCCCCCCTTTTTGGGTAGTCAGGGGCCCCCCTGAAAGGATTTCAAAGCGCCCCCTTTAGGTAGCCCTGGTGCCCCCCATTGTAATCGGGGCCCCCCTTTGTTAGGTTTGGGGTCCGGGGCCCCCCAACCCCCTTTTGTTGTGGGGGCCCCCTTTTGGTAGCCGGGCCCCCCCCTTTTGTAGCCAGGGCCCCCCTTTTGGAAGTTGGGCCCCCCCTTTGGTAGCCCGGGGCCCCCCTTTTGTAGCCGGGGGCCCCTTTTGTAGCCGGGACCCCCCCCTTGTACCAGGGCCCCCCCTTTTGGGTACCCAGGGAATCCCCTTTAAGCCGGGGGACCCCCCCCTTGTGGGTCGGGGGACCAAACTTGTAGTAAGGGACCCCCCCTTTAAAAGCCAGGGCCCCCCCCTTTTTTGATGGGCCCCCCTTTTTTAGTAAAGGGCCCCCTTGAAAGCCGGGGGCCCCCCCTTTAAAATAGGGGCCCCCCCCTTTTTTGCCGGGGCCCCCCCCCTTGAAGCCAGGCCCCCCCCCTTTTAAAGTCGGGGCCCCCCTTTTGTAGCCGGGCCCCCCCTTTGTAACCGGGCCCCCCCCTTTAAAAGCCAGGGACCCCCTTTTGGGGTTTTTCGGGCCCCCTCCCCCCTTGTAGCCAGGGCCCCCCCCCCCTTGAAAGCTGGGGAAACCCCCAATTTATTTGGGGGCCCCCCCCTTTTTTGGCCAGGGACCCCCTTTAGTCGGGGCCCCCCCTTTTTGCCAGGGCCCCCCTTTAAACCCGGGCCCCCTTTTTGGTAGACGGGGACCCCTTTAGCCGGGGCCCCCCTTGTGGCCAGGGCCCCCCTTATAGTCAGGGCCCCCCTTTTAGAAGGGCCCCCCCTTTGTACCCAAAACCCCCCCTTTAGCCGGGCCCCCCCCCTTGTACCCGGGGGCCCCCCCCTTGTAGCCGGGGCCCCCCCTTTAGTGGGCCCCCCCCCCTTGTAGCCAGGACCCCCTTTGGGGCCCCCCACCCTTTACCCGGGGCCCCCCTTAGTCCAGGGCCCCCCTTTGCCGGGGGCCCCCTTTTGAAAGCCAGGGCCCCCCCCTTGTTAGCCAGGACCCCCCTTTTATCGGGCCCCCCTTGTACCCCCAGGGCCCCCCCCTTTTGCGTGGGCCCCCCTTGAAAGCCAGGGCCCCCCCTTGTGGGCCGGGCCCCCCCCTTGAGCAGGGCCCCCCTTTAGCCCGGGCCCCCCCTTGGGAAAGCCGGGGACCCCCTTTTTTGGGTCAGGGCCCCCCTTTGTAGCCAGGGCCCCCTTGTAGCCGGGACCCCCCCTTTAGTAGGGGCCCCCTTGAAACCCATGGACCCCCTTTTTCCCGGGACCAAAAATTTTACTCAGGGCCCCCCTTGAAAGCCAGGGCCCCCTTTAGTCGGGGCCCCCTTTAGCCAGGGACCCCCTTGTGCCAAAGGGGCCCCCCCTTGTTGGGGCCCCCCAGGGGCCCCCCCCTTGAAAGCCAGGGCCCCTTTGTCAGGGCCCCCCCTTTTGTAGCCGGCCCCCCCCCCTTGGGTACCCCAGGGCCCCCCTTTAGTCGGGGCCCCCACCTTGTAGCCGGGGGCCCCCCTTTAGCCAGGGACCCCCTTTGGGAAAGCCGGGGGACCCCTTTATAAGGGCCCCCTTTTTAGCCGGGGGCCCCCTTTTGTACCCAGGGACCCCCTTTTGGGTAAGGGCCCCCCCTTGTGGGGCCAGGGCCCCCCTTTAAAGTCAGGGCCCCCCAAAATTTGTATTCAGGGGGAACCCCCCTTGTAGCCAGGGCCCCCCCCTTGACCCAAAGGCCCCCCTGTGGTTAAAAAAAAAAACAACAGCCACCACTTACCTGGCTCGGGTTTTCCTGCGGGGGCCCCGCCGGCTCCGTAAGCCGCCTGCATGGCGGGCGGGTGAAGTGACGTCCCCCCCCCGCGCCACCTAGTCAGCAGTGGGGGCCCGGCGCCCTGCAGGTAAAGGGCCCTAACGCCTTCAGCCTCCCGGGGGGGAGACCCGGGGAGGCAGCCCCTTGTGGCGCTGTGCTCCGCTGAAACCGCGCACCCCCGGGGACCCGGGACTTTAGCCCCCCAAACTCCCGGGCCGGGTTCTCGGGCGCCCCGGGACGCAGGTCCCGGGGGGCCCCAGTGCCCCGGGGGTCCCGGGGGCCCCGGGCCCCGGGGAGCGACGGGCACTGCCTCGGGGGCCCCACGGGGCCCCGGGGGGGGGGGCCCAAACCCGGGGGACCCCCGGTTCCCCGGCGGCCCAGTCCGAGCCTGGTGTTTTAAGTGGTGTCATCAGCTTTGAGAATGGAAAATTTAAAAAAACCAAATCTGTGGGGGGTTTTTTTTAATGGGGGGGCTGTGAAAAAGTAAAAAAGGGGAAATTGGCCCTAAAATAACCCGAAAAACCCCAACGCAAAAAGGAAGAGGGGGGAAGGTAGAACTTGAAAAAATGAGCCCACTAAAGGGAGGCATTTGGAGAGGTGGATGGGGAGAGGCCAAGGGGATTGAGCATGCTGAGGGGAATTTGTGTTTTATACAGTGAAAAAAACTGCAGAAGAGCCGAAAAAGAAAACAAAGTTTAGTTCCCTTTGGGGATTTAGCTGTGAGGATTTCCATTTAAAAACTTTAACTAGAGCAGTTTCTTTTGAGGGGAAAGTGTGGAAAAACCTATTGTGGGAGGATCAAAAGAGGTTAGCAGAGAGATAGGGATTAGGGTGAGAGGACCAAGCTTTTCCAAAACGAGTTTAGAGATAAAGGGGGAAAGGTTAGGGGGACTGGTGCGGGCCACCCCCCATACTTTCTCCTCCCCTCATTTTTTTTTTTTGGTCCCCCCACCCTCCCCTTCTCTCCGCTCTGCTCCCTGATCTAAGATACACACCTCATTCATTAAAACCCTCCCATCCCCTTTCCCCAAAGGGATTTTGAAACGAAATTGCCCCCAACCTGTTTTCCCCCTTGTAAATTAGGCAAAACTCACAACCTCAAAAGTGTTAATTTGGGGCTCTAAAAAACTATCTTCTTAAAACAAGACCTACAAGACCCCTAATTGAAAAACCCCCCAAAATTCTGTCAAAATTTGGGCCACTTCCTGCATTTTGGGCACCAAAAAGGCATTATCTTTTATATAGATTTTTTGGTTGGGATGGTAGGTTCTTTCCACTTTTTATTTTATACTCCCCTATTTTTTATGTAACAGGGTTGGCCCAAATTTTTTAAACCAACATTTTGCCCACCCTTTTGTTTCCCCCCCCAAAAAAAAACCCCTAATAGATTGTAAGCCTTGCGAGCGGGGCCCTCACACCTCTGTCCCCTTTGTCAGTGGGGTTTTTTTAATGTAATGTCTTTTTTTTCTTGCTTATTCCCTTATATTTTTAAAGTCCCTTGGGGGAATATGTTGGCCCTAAAATAAAATAAAAAATTATTAAAAATTATTTTTAACGGTCGTAATTCCCAACCCCAGAACAGGCCCATGTGGGCTTTTTTTTAGAAAAAGGGGGTTTATGATGGCTTCTTTACCCCCTTACCAACATTTGACGTACCCATATGTCATGGTCGGGAAGGGGTTCCCGCAATTTGACATATGGGTACGCCATAGAGATCTTGCGAGTTCACAATCGGAGCTCACAAGATCGAGGCATGGGGCCAGCGATATATTATCACTGGCATCATGTCTCATCACTCGCTGATACAAATCCTCTATGAAGAAAAGTGAAAAAAATGTGAGAAAAAGTAAAACACAGTCACAGAATTGCGATATTTGTTCATCCCGCAGTTTATAAAATGGAATAAAATGCGATCAAAAACTCATAAAACACCAAAGTGGTGCCAAGTAAAACATCAGTTCATCCTGCAAAAAAAAAAATCACTTACACAGCTCTGTATATGGAAAAATAAAAAAGTTATGGCTATCAGAAGATAGTGATGCATAAATATTGTTTTACACAATAAAACCCCTTTTTTTTTTTTTTTTTTTTTTTTTTTTAAATGTGCCTTCACATAAAAATCTATATAAATTTGGTATTGCCGTAATTGTCTCGACTAGAAATGAGCGAATTTCTCAAAAATTTGATTCGGCCGAATCGCCAAATTTTTCCCCAAAATTCATTTTGTTCCAAATTCATTCGTGACAAAACGTGTTAAAAAACAGCTATTTTCTGGCTGTGGAGAGCCTGTATGGTGTTGTAGAACATTGTGCCATGCAGAAATATGCATAGGGAGCATGATTTGGTATTGAAACAATGCTGTGATTTAGTATGACATGCAGATGCTAGGCACCGCTCGCGTCACATTTCACTTATCGGGGCGGTTGCGGGGTGAAAACGGCCCCAATAACAGAAGAGGGAAAACAGCCTGACAAGGTAATATCAACGGCAGCTAGAAAGAAGCGAGCAGAGAGCCAAGATCCCACTATAGCGTCAAAGAGCGCACTCCTTTTACACCGACATCAGGTGACTCGACAGATTATGACATAACCTGTTCTGTTAAACTCTGATACATGTAGAGTACCCCCCCCCCCCGAAAGAGAGGAGAGGGTGTTGGCAGTAATTTGGCATTGATGTCACTGATCATTTTGCCCTTCCTTTGATCCGTCAGTATCCGCTTTCAATCGGTCAATAATCTATCAGTATTGCTAAAGCCAAAACAAACAGGAATTGATCCAAAACAGAGAGTACCTGCGGAGTACATGCAAGTGGTAGTAGGCGGGAAACTAGTGATAAGGAGAGGGGCATGGGAGGCTATGTTGCGAGCGGACAGGCTCTGTACACCGAGACCATAGACAAGGACAGCAGTGACGGGACAACACTAATCGATGTTGATGTAGCCAATAACATTTGGGAGCCGGGTGAAGCAAGGGCTTCATCATCATCGTCGGGAGAAGAGGGCGGCAGCTTGCGCATCAGGCTCTGGTGCAGCCAGCAAGTCGGTAGTGTGGCCATGAGTCAGCAGGGTGGCAGCAGTGTGAGGTTGGGAGCCAAATGGCCACCTGGTAGACCAACCGCTTCGCAGGTCTTTTCCTACCAAGAAAGTAGCGGCACAGGGGCTCAGCAAGGCAGCGACAGTAGCAGTCAGTCAGTGCGGAGCGTTGATGGTAAAAGTGCAACAAAAACGAGAAGAAATGGTTCACCTATAATGGGCTAAATGGTCATAGTCCTGGAAGGATCCGTAGTAGAATGTCTCAGTTCCGGGCACACCACCGGCCAAGTGGTAAACTAACAGCAACTCCCGGACATCCGGGTACAGCTCCTAATCGAGACTTGCATCGCAAGTAAGTCCTCTGCCCGAGAACGGTAAAAACAGTAACTTTTATTGATCCACTTAAAAGACATCCATACGAACACGGTATACACACTATGTATCCCACATACATAGTGTGTTTACCATGATCGGATGGCTGTCTTTTAAATGGATCAATAAAAGTTACTGTTTTTACTGTTCTTGGGTGGGGGACTTACTTGCGGTTCAAGCCTCGATCCAGAGCTGTACCCGGATGTCCGGCAGTTGATGGTAAAATCACCTACTTGTTGGCACCACAGCCCTGCGTCAACATATGTAGCATCACCATCCAGTGGCCTGGGAGAAACGTGTTTCAGATGTGGTGGTCCATCCTGTCGCAGCAACAGCAGAAGCACCCCATTTTAAGCAGTCAAGGCTCCACCATCTCTGCCGAAGGGAGCTGTCTGTCTTTCCTATCATCTACCAGTCCAGATACTCCTGCTCCTAGCCACTCATCGCACCAGCAGTTGTTCACTGAGCCGATTGCCAAGAGACAGCAGTATGGGCGACATGTATGAATCCCGCCGGGTCGAGGCGCCGTTTTCCCCCAGTTTCCCGGCGGAATCTGCGCCTGATTTATGTCGGGAACGGGCCACGCTCATACATATCATGAAAAGTCCTCCGCGACTCTCCAGTGTGTTAGGCGAAGTGCGGCACTGCGTCTGAGATTGTCCGCCGGAGGTAGTGCGATCATACATGCGGGGAAAAGTCCGCCGCGCCTCGCCAGTGCGTGGGGCACAGTGCGGGGACATGGGCGCTGTGCGGCGCTGTGCCGAAGATTCGCCGTCCGAGGAGGTGCACTCGTACATGCGGGGGAAAAGTTCCCTGCACCTCGCCAGTGTGTGTGTGGGGCACAGTGCGGGGACATGTGGCTAACGAAAAAAAAAAAAAAAAACATAAAATCATGTTTATTTCTTTCTTTTCGTTTCCAAGGATCAATAGTATGGGTGCATCGAAAATAAAGAAATAAGCATGATTTTCTTGATTTCAAATCTTTATTTCGTTAGCCACATATTAGTATTCCTTTTATATACACATCGGCACAACTTCTGTAGTGTTATAATTTGATTTCAGCCATGTACACTTTTATACCAGATTGCATTAGAAAACCCATAGGAGCGTCGCTCGCTCTCCCATTGGTCCAAATTACAGCGCCTCTTTTAAATTTCGAGTCCCCATAGAACTCTACGAGAAAGCAGCTCGCGCTCTGATTGGCTAAGCTGGATGAGCCCCCGCTGCCTCAACCAATCAGCTCGTTTCTGCCTTTTTACTGTATTTTGAACTGTCCCGCCTTTGAATATGATTGGTCCATTTTTCTCCATAGGATAGAATGGGCCACTGTCGCTCCTATTCTGATTGGTCAATTCTCCTCCATAGGATATAATGGGACATTGTCGCTCCTATTCTGATTGGCTGGTTTATGCCGACCAATGAGAATAGCTTTACAAATTTGAATTACTGTCTTTCCCGGCAATTCTCTCTATGGCAATTCCCTATGTAGCGCCGGTCTCGGCGACGAACGCGTTGTTCGGGTTTTTAACTGCTTTATTTTTCAAGAAGTGTTCTGGTCTTTATCTGAGAATGTTTTACACTGTATAAAAATAATTTGTTGATTAATACTTCATGCCGCGCGGCGCTGAGCGCCGAGATTTGAGTGCGCTCATCTCTCCATAGAGTATAATGTGAGAAGTAGCTCGCGTTCTGATTGGCTGAGCTAGCCGAGACCCCGCTAGCTCAGCCAATCAGCTCTTTTCAGCATTTTTACTGTATTTTGAATTATCCCGCCGGGGATTTTGATTGGTCAATTCTTCCCCATAGCTTTTAATGGTTCACTGTCGCTCCGATTCTGATTGGCCGGTTTCTGCCGACCAATGAGAATAGGTTTCAGATTTTGAATTACTGTCTTTCCCGGCAATTTGCAATATCATATTTGTTGATATTGCGCCGTTCTAGAGTTTGGAAAAGTGATGTTTTTTTTTTATTATGTGTATTTTTTACGTGCAGCTCTCTTCTGACACTGTTTTCCGCCTTTATAAAGGCGATTTTTTCCTATTCATACTCCTGCTGCACGGAGCGGAGCGCCCAGATTTCTGTCGCGATCTTCGATCTGCTTCCTCGCATGTTCCGTTCTTGCTTCACTTCGCCTCCGCCGGAGCATTTCGACCAAGTCTGCTTGTCGGAGCGGAGCGCCGAGACTTCTGTTGCGATCTTTCTTTCGTTTCCTCGCATGTTCCGATCCTGCTTCACTTCGCCGCCGCCGGAGGATTTAGACCAAAAAAAAGCTGGTCTGCCTGTCGGAGCTGCCGAGCGCCGCGATTTGGCGAGCCGCGATGGTACATGCCTCGGACTATACGAGCGCACCGCGTCCCGCCCCGGAACGCCTACAACGCGCCCCATCGCGCCCACTGCCCGCCCTCTGCCCGCCCTTCATGTGGACCGCAGCCGAAAGTGGCGAACGCTGGGTCCGACAGCGGGATTCGGGCTGGGAGGCGCAGTGTACGCCAGAAAACAGGCGTAAAGCCCGTTCATACATGTCGCCCTATGTGTCCAGCCTTCCTACGCACAGAAGCTGACTGTGCTCCTGTCCAAGTTGCTGGTTATGCAGCCCCTCCCTTTTCAAGTGTTGGACTCTGCACCATTCAGAGAACTGATGATTTGTGCCAAGCCAGTGTGGAGAGTCCCAAGCAATCATTTATTTTTGAAAAAGGCAGTACCAGCCCTGCACACATATGTGGAAGAGAAAGTGGGCCAGTCCTTGAGCGTGTCACTGCATGGCAGCATGGACATGTGGAGCTGTAACTATGGTTAGGGACAGTACATGTCCTTTATGGCCCACTGGGTGAATGTGCTTCCTGCTCAGCCACACCAGCAACTTGGACAGGAGATGCCGCTTTCTTCTTCGCGTTGTCAAACTGATGATCCCGCGCTAAATGTCCGCATCCTCCTCCTCCACCACCTCAGCCTCCACTGCAGCGACAAGTGTTAGTGCTCCTCCAGCATACCACATGTGCAGGGCATGGCGGTTTCACACAGTTCTACCCCTGATTTGCCTGGGCGAACAAAGTCACACAGGGGAGGAACTTCTCTGCGTCATAAAAGAAGCAATATATTCTTGGCTTTCTTCGCAACAACTGAAAAGTGGAACCATGGTGTCAGACAATGGAAAGAACATGGTGTCAGTGCTGCACCGAGGAGGGCTGAGCCATGCGCCCTGCATGGTGCACGTGTTAAATCTGGTTGTCAAACGGTTCCTCAAATCTTCCACCCATCTGCAAGACATTCTAAAAATGGCCAGAAAACTTTGCATGCACTTCGGCCATTCCTACACCACCAAGCACACCCTCCTTGAGCTGCAGCAGCTGAACGGCCTCCCCAACATAGGCTGATATGCGACATTTCCAGCCTCTATATGTTGGACCAACTCTATGAACAGAGAAAGGCTATTAATGATTTATTGATGATCCACGCAGATAGGAGTACTCCCCTGTGTAATTTGGATGACAGCCAGTGGCAGTTCATGCCTGACACCTGCCGTTTGCTCAGGCCCTTTGAAGAGGCCACGTTATTTGTCAGTCGCCAGGACTACGGGATGAATAACATCATTCCACTGCTTCATGTCTTGGAACAGATGCTGCAAGATCTGTCTGGTAAGGGGACTGGAGACGTGGTGACTACATCTCACGGCCACATGAGTCCGGTGGGGGCTGAACTGGAAGAGGAGGACATTGGAGCACAAGCAATGTCTGGCGAAATGAGTGTTTTTTCTACTCAGGTGACAGGAGAGGAGGAGCAGGAACAACCAGAGGAGGTAGAGGGAGATACGGAAGACAAGGCAGATGACCCAGACACACCATGGCGGTATACAGTGGAAATGGAGGTAGGGAGTCCCTCAGAGTAAATTGCACAGATGGCCCGCTGCATGCTGATTTGCCTGGCTAGTGACAGCCGAATAGTTACCATCCGGCAGAGGGATGACTTCTGGCTCTCCATCCTCTTGGATCCTTGCTACCTGTCCAAAGTGGGGGCCTTTTTTCACCTGCCTAAAGGGCGGAAAAACTCAAGTACTATAGAGACACCCTATGTAGTCAGTTGGTCGCTGCCTATCTGCGCAATCATTTATCCTCTCGCAGGTTTGAACGGGGGGGTTCCCGGCGCTCACGTACTACTGCCACAGCTGCTGCAGTGGGGTGGGGGGCAGGAGCAGTACCTGCCCCATCATCAGCAACCTGAGTCTGGAGTCGTTGATGAGCAGCTTTCTTCACCCACCTAGTGTTTGTACCAGCGGATGTCTGGCCCACCTGTTTGCTGCCCAGTAGCTGCTCACTGTCCTCCAATAGTTCATTCTCACTGAATAGTGGCGCACAGCCCACAGCACATAGTTGTTCTCTGGCTGACTGGGAGGTAGTGGATGACCTAGTCAACCATTCAAGAACCGTTGGCTTGGTGGTCAACAAACGGCCACTAGATGACACCGGTAGCTCTGGCTTCATCGAGTGACCCCTGCTGCGATGTCCCCCTTACTGTGCTGCGACCTGTGCCTGCCCCAGGAACATTTGTGACAAACGATTTGTTACTACAAATCACCAGGAAATTCTGCCTCATTTAGAACCCAATTGTTCCTGAAATTCAAAACGAATTCCACTTCGTCAGAATCGATTCGCTCATCCCTAGTCTCGACCAACTGAGTAAAACTAACTTGTCAAGTATACTGCACGGTGAGCGCTGCTAAAAATAAAAATAAAAAACACTACTAGGATTGCAGTATTTTCTTCACCCTGCCTTCCAAAAAACGGATTTAAAAGTGATCAAAAGGCCTTGCCCCCCCAAAAATGAAACCAATAAAAATGTCAAATCATCCCGCAAAACACAAGCTGCTATACAGCTCCGTACTCAGAAAAATAAAAAAAATATGGTTCTCTGACTATGGCAATACAAAAACGTGTTTTCCTTTTTGAATAAAAGTGTTTTTGTTGTGTAAAACTAGTGAAACATAAAAAAATTATGCAAATTGGGTATCACTGTAATCTTATCGACCTGCTGAGTAAAGCTAGCTTGTCATTTATACTGCACAGTGACAGCTGTAAAAAATAAAAAACACTGTCAGGATTGCTGTATTTTGTTCAAAACGCCTCACAGAAACCTTAATAAAAAGTGATCAAAGCAACATATGTACCCCATAATGGTATTTCAGCTAATATTGCAGAATGTTGTAAAAAATGTTTTTTTTTTTATTTTCAGAGCTTAACGCTAAAAAAATTTGTGAAACACCTGTGGGGTCGATATACTCACTGCACTCACTGGACATATTCTTTAAGGGGTGTAGTTTCCAATATGGGGTATTTTTAGGGTAGTTTAGTACGTTTTAGTACCTTAGGGTATTCGCAAACCTGAAATGGCGCCTAAAGAAAATCGTAATGAAAATGAAACCCCAGAATACAGTAGATGCTCCTCCTATTCAGAGGCTAGTGGTTGAGACAAATAGTGCACTAGGGCCACATATAAGATATCTCTAAAAACGGCATCTGGAACGGAATCTGGGGAATTGATGTTGAGTTTCATACACCTGGTCACATCTACCGTGTTCCAGTAAATAATGGATAAAAATTGAAAATATGCAAAAAAAATGTGAAATTTCACCTCTACTTTGCTTTAATTTCTATGAAATACTTATTGGGTTAACAAACTTCCTAAATGCTTTTTTAAATACTTTAAGGGGTCTAGTTTTTTTTAGATGGGGTCATTTATAAGGGTATACAACTTACAGCTCCTCAAAGCCATGTCAGAACTGGATTGGTCTATTTTGCTAATTTTCTTAAAAATGTGAAAAATTACTACTAAAGTTAATTACTAGTAAGCCGCCTAATGTCTTAAAACATTTTTTAAAAATTATGCCAACCTACAGTAGGCATATGGTAGATGCTAGTTATAAACTATTTTGAGTGGAATAACAATCTATCTCACACGCAGAAATTTTTGAACTTTGAAAATGGCAATTTTTTCCAAATTTTCAATATATTTTGATATTTTTCACAAATAAACAAGGATTGTATGGACCAAAATGTATTACTAACTTAAAGCACAATGTGTCACAACAAAACAATCTTTGAATCACATGGATTGGTATCAAAAAGCTATTCTCACATAAAGTGCCACATGTCAGACTTCAAAAATGGGGCTCTGTCAAGGAGGTCAAAACTGGCTGCGGCGGTAAGGGGTTAAAACTGAAATTCTGCAAAAGAAAGGAACATTTTGAAATTTCGCCTCCACTTTGGTTTTTTTTCCTGTGAAACCCCTAAACGGTTAACAACCTTTCTAAATTCTATTTTGAATACTTTAAAGGGTGTGTGTAACATCAGGCCACTAAAAGTTAGTACTGGACTGGTCCCTAAACAACAAGTATGTATTGGTGCCCTCTAGCCGACTTCACCAAGAACCCTACCAAGTCCATGGTGATTCTGTCAAAGGGGACCTAGATAATGGGCACATCTGTGTTGCAAATTCACTTGAAAATGCTACTAACTTTATATGCCCCCTAAGGTTGTAAAACAAATATAAAAAGATGTTTGAATAAATGCTGTCAACATAAAGTAGACATTAAATGGCACGTTTTTCTAAATTTTCACGACATTTTTACTATTTTCAAAAAGAAAGAAGGATTTTAGCGACCAAAATGTATCACTTACTGAAAGCAAAATGTGTCCCCAAAAAAAATCTGTACATCACATGGATAGTTAAAAGTAGGGCTGTGGAGTTGGAGTCGGTGTTCATTTTTGTGGAGTTACAGTTGTTATAAAATGGACTGACTTAGACTCTCAAAATATATAATAAATTGGTACAGTTAGTTCAATGCAGTTGTCAGGAGTAGTCAGGGAGGCACCCAAAGAAACAGACAAGTGAGGCCCTGACACTTGCCCCAACATCTGTCCATGCCTTTTGGGGAACCCGACTCATTAACCGGCCGGCCCCAACCACAAGACTGACACTGCACTGAGCTAAGTGCAAACAGACAGAGACAAGTAGACACAAAACACAAAAGAGTAATCGGACGGTCCAAGTCAAAAACCTGATGGGCAGCGCGGTACAAAATCGTAAGACAAAGAGAAACCAGGAACACGAGCAGAGGTCAAAAGGCACAGAAGATCCAAACGGTGAAGGCTAACTACAGGTAAAGAATAGCTATAAATAGGGAAAGGGAGGAAGCAGAGCAGAAGGGATAGGAAGCAGAAGCTGTCAATCACCAGAGAATCGATTAACCCCTAGGAGTGCTGAAGGATTCCTGGCCAAGGGCGTTTGCCAGAAATCAATAAAGATCCAGGACCCTCCTTACATCCTCCTGGCTTGGAAGGGTTGGCTTGGTGAAATTTTGTTACCAGTCTGGGGGCATGTAAGTCCCTAGATGCCACCCATAACCGTTCCTCCGGACCCCTTCCAGTGAACCAGATACTAGAGAGCGTTCTGAACCCTGCGAGAGTCGATAATACACTCAATTTCGTACACTAATTCCCCTTGTACGACCACAGGGCAAGGAGGAGGACGACCGACCACAGCAGGAATGTACTTTTTCAGCAGGGCTTTGTGGAACACCGGATGAATATGGAGAGACCTCGGAAGGCGGAGTCTGAAGGACACAGGGTTAACAACTTCGGTGATAACGAAAGGACCGATAAAGCTAGCGGTGAACTTCCTAGATGGAACTCGGAGGTGAAGATTTTTCGTCGAGAGCCACACCTTGTCGCCGACTACATATTCGGGTCCGGGTCGACGTTTCCTATTGGCATATTTAATTTGCTGAGATTGGGCTTTTTCTAGAGTCTCACGACTCCTAGCCCAGACTGTGCACAGTCGCTTAACGGCGGATTTTACAGAAGAAAATTTTGATTCATAACCTGTAGCAGCGGAATATCTGGGGTGAAACCCATAATTAGAGAAAAAGAGTGACACTCTAGTTGAGGAATTCTCATGATTGTTAAGAGCGAACTCAGCCATAGGCAAAAACTCACTCCACTTCTCCTGGCACTCCGAAACATAGCATCTGAGATATTGTTCTAATGACTGATTAAGTCTCTCAGTTTGCCCATTAGTTTCAGGATGGAAGGCGGAGGAGAAGGACAGAGAGATGCCCAATCTACCACAGAATGCTCTCCAGAACCTCGACACAAACTGTACCCCTCTGTCAGACACAATACTGGAGGGAATACCATGAAGTCTTAGTATATGACGAACAAATAGATCGGCGAGGAGTTTGGCTGAAGGTAGCTTCTTCAAGGCAATAAGATGACACATTTTAGAGAAGCGATCCACGACCACCCAAATCACCGACCTACCCTTGGAGGGGGGAAGATCGGTGATGAAATCCATTGAGATATGAGACCAGGGTCTATTAGGCAATGGGAGGGGGTGCAATAATCCCTCGGGGAGATGTCGGGGTACCTTCGCCCTAGCACAAGTCTCACAGGCAGTAACAAATTCCTTGACATCACGCTGCCACGAAGGCCACCAATAGGTACGAGATAGGAGGTAGCCGGTGCCTGCGATACCAGGATGTCCAGACAGGACTGAGGAGTGAACTTCCCCCAGAATTTTCAAACGAAGGTGGCATGGAACAAAGAGTTTACCAGGGGGTAGTCCGGGTGGGACTGAGCCTTGTGAGTTCGCAATCTCAGAAACTAAATCTGCAGTGAGGGTAGCAACGACTACTCCCGGAGCAAGGATATTTTCAGGTTCCTCCTCCGAGATGTCAGTCATACCAAAACTTCGGGACAAAGCGTCGGCCTTAACATTTTTAGCCCCTGGACGGTAGGTTACCACAAAGTTGAATCTAGTAAAAAACAAAGCCCATCGTGCTTGGCGGGGATTCAACCGTTTAGCCTTGTCAAGATACAGCAGATTTTTATGATCAGTAAGAACAGTCACCCTATGTCTAGCCCCCTCCAGAAGGTGCCTCCACTCTTCAAAAGCCCATTTTATGGCTAGCAATTCCCGGTTACCAATATCATAGTTGACCTCTGCAGTGGAGAATTTTCTGGAGAAAAAGGCGATGGGTCGGAGATTGGTATAGGGTTCCGTTCCTTGGGACAGCACGGCTCCTACGCCTGTCTCAGATGCATCCACCTCTACAACAAAAGGTTTTCTGGGTCTGGGTGGACCAGGACAGGTGCAGACGAGAAACATTTTTTCACAGTAGAAAATGCTTGCTCAGCTTCTGGTGTCCAGGAGGTAGGGTCAGTCCCTTTCCTAGTAAGGTCAGTGAGGGGTTTAACAGTCAGGGAAAAATTCTTAATAAATTTGCGATAATAGTTTGCAAAACCCAAGAAACGTTGGATCTCTTTCAAGGTAGTAGGTCTCACCCACTCGGCGATAGCAGACACCTTTTGTGAATCCATGCTTATAGAGCTGGGACTAAGTACATACCCCAAGAATCCTATCTCCTGGACTCCGAACAGACATTTAGACAATTTGGCGCATAATTGATTCTGGCGTAACCTCGAGAGAACCTCCCTCACATGATCTCGATGGGTATCGTAATCTGGGGAAAAGATGAGGATGTCATGTAAGTACACAATTATGAAACGTCCCAGGAGGTCCCTGAAAATGTCATTAACAAATCGTTGGAAGACGGTGCATTACAAAGACCGAAGGGCATGACTAGGTATTCAAAGTGTCCATCAGGTGTATTAAAGGCCATTTTCCATTTGTCCCCTTTTCTGATCCGGATTAGGTTGTACGCCCCCCCGAAGGTCGACTTTGGAAAACCATCGAGCGCCCACAACCTGATTAAAAAGATCCGGGATCAGGGGGAGTGGATGCTGGTCTTTTATTGTTATTTTATTGAGCTCCCTGTAGTCAATACAAGGACGGAGACCCCCATCCTTTTTCTCAACAAAGAAAAAACCGGCACCCACTGGCGAAATAGACGGTTGTATGTGACCTTTTTCTAGGCTTTCCTTAATATATTGACGCATAGATTCTGGTTCCGGGGTAGATAAGTTTAAAATACGACCCTTAGGTAACTTTGCCCCCGGAATGAGGTCTATAGCGCAATCATATGGCCGATGCGGTGGAAGAGTGTCCGCAATGGTTTAATCAAAGACGTCTTTAAAGTCAGAGACAAAGTCGGGAATGGTATGATTATCGTTTATCGAACACACCAATGACTGTACAGTTTTCAAATGGCAACATGAGTCTCCCCATTTAACCAACTCTGCAGTCCTCCAGTCGAACACCGGATTATGGAGGCATAACCATGGTAAGCCCAGAATAATCTCCGAGGCAAGCCTCTCCATAACAAAAAAAGACATTTGTTCAAAATGCAAGCACCCAACGTTCAAGGTAATTTCGGCGGTATGATATTCTATTCTTCCCTCAGTTAGAGGGGTAGAGTCTGCGCCTGCAACCGAAAAGGGAGAACATAACGGAATTAGTTCTAACCCTAAAGCTTGGGCCACAGCCATGCTAATGAAACTGACAGCAGCTCCTGAATCGATCAAAGCATGGCAAGCAAAGCTCTTGGCCCCAGAAATCAAGGTTACAGGCAAGGTAATCTTATTATCCCTGTTAAGGGGTACCTGTATGCCTGAGTTATTCCTCCTGATGTTCTTCAGGCGTTTGTTGATCTCCCACGGGGGATATAGGCCTGGTTGAGCAGCTCCTCAGGACATGGTCGGACTCTCCACAGTAGAAACACAAGGCCTTTTCTACCCGAAGCTTCCTTCTGATAGCCGCCGACGTAGAGCCTAATACCATGGGTTCCTCCCCTGAACCCCAGGTGGGCGATGACGATGGTATTGGAAGAGGAGTTGTAGCAGAAACAGCAGAGAAGGGTTGGACAGGAGAGCCTGACCTAAACTGTCCAGTAGACCCCCCAGCCTTTTCCCTGCGTCTCTCTCTCAACCTTCTGTCAATGGTTATAGCCAAAGTCATAAGATCTCCCAAAGTCTCTGGAATAGGGTGACTGACCATCGCATCCTTTACTGCCTCAGACAGCCCTTGTTTGAAGAGAGTTTTGAGGGGTTGGTCAGGCCACCCAATTACCGAACTCCATTGGCGGAATTCGGAGCAATAATCCTCAGCTGAGCGGCGACCTTGCTGGATGGATAGGAGGTGGGTTTCTGCTAATGCTGCTCGATTGGGGTCATCATAAATCTGGCCTAGTGCAAGAAAAAATTTATCCACCGACCTCCATTCCGGGGCCTCGGGAGGTAAGCCAAATGCCCATACCTGAGGTGGACCCTGGAGGAGGGACACCGCCATGGCAACCCTCTCAGCCTCTGAGGAAAAATGGGTAAATCGAAAAAACAGGCGACAAGACTCCCTGAAGGTTCGAAATGCATCAGGATTACCGTCAAAACAGTTGGGAAGCCGCATATTCGGTTTGTGCTGCAAATATTGCCCCACTAGCCCGGGGGCCGATACGGGTACTGCTGGGACGACTGGGTCAGGGGCCGGGTTAGACATGGCGTCCAGCCGAAGCGAGATCTGGGACATAAGACCCGCCATGCCCTGAAACTGCGTGGTTAATTCGTCTAGGCGGTCAGAAACCGACAGGTCGGTATTCATCCTGAACCGCCGGGGAATTAACTTAGAATAAGGGCCTGCTATAATGTCAGGAGTAGTCAGGGACGCACCCAAAGAAATGGACAAGTGAGGCCCTGACACTCGCCCCAACCTCTGTCCCTGCCTTTTGGGGAACCCGACTCCTTAACAGGCCGGCCCCAACCAGAAGACTGACACTGCACTGAGCTAAGTGCACACAGACAGAGACAAACAGACACAAAACACAAAAGAGTAGTCGGACGGTCCAAGTCAATAACCAGACGGGCAGCGCGGTACAAAATCGTAAGACAAAGAGAAACCAGGAACACGAGCAGAGGTCAAAAGGCACAGAAGATCCAAAAGGTGAAGGCTAACTACAGGTAAAGAATAGCTATAGCAGGCACAGGAAGAAGGAAGTGGTGGCTATAAATAGGGAAAGGGAGGAAGCAGAGCAGAAGGGATAGGAAGCAGAAGCTGTCAATCACCAGAGAATCGATTAACCCCTAGGAGTGCTGGAGGATTCCTGGCCAAGGGCGTTGGCCAGTAATCAATAAAGATCCAGGACTAAGAGCAGTGTTCACACACAGGAAAGCCACGCCGCAGTTAGGGTCGCAGCGGCCATGGCCGGCGACCGGGGCCAGATGGTGCGAACATGACAGCAGTGCCAAAATCACGAGGAATTGGGTCTTGTCAGTGCTACTGCTCCCATATCTTCAGCCACATCAGATGAGAAGTTTAATTTTAAAAAGTATTTGGAGGACATGTAGCAGGAAAAGCATTGCCGCAGGGGAAAATATTCCGCTCGCATAGCAAACAGATTGACCATATTTCAGCAACATTTTTCACTTGCTCTAAAAGAAGTAGAAGAGTTCAACCGTTCATCAAAACTGACTGCATGAGGCAATTACTTTATAGCCTGAAATTATTGTTGTTGAGATGTTGCCCATGTGGTCACTGCTTTGCCACCAACCCAAGTTAGTGTAGAGAGGCTGTTCTATAGTCTGGAAATAATAAGATCAGATTTGAGGCCATCTATGAAGGAGGTTCTGATGGAGTCGATACTATTTCTTAGAACAAATTCATAGACTCCACAAATGTTATTCAGGATGTTTTTGTTGAAAAATGTTTCTTCCCACTTACTGTGCATTTTGTATATTTAAAATTTATTAAAGTTTTTTGTGTTCTAAAGTTGTATTCCAATAAATATATATTTACACTGACAAGCACAATGGTAACAATATTTTTAACTTTTAACTTTCAAGGTCAATATCTCATCATTCATTACAGCTTTGAACATGAGACTACTATTATTTTATACACAATTATCTTGACTATCTCATAATTCAATTTGACTTGCAATTATTTAGTATATGCTTAGTTCTGCAGATTCTTGTCATGTAACTGCATTGTTACTGTTTAGCTCCTGGAGGTGGGACAATATTTTTCCTCTTGTATAATACAAATTGAAACCTGTTTTTACATTCCCTAATAGCTCAGTGAGTTGATTCCTAAGTGAAAGGTCACTGGTTCGAATCGAGGAGCAGCCATGCAGAAGACTTCCCAAGAAAAGAGAAGACGCATCATCCAACTCATCGATAGTGGTCTTTCGGTCAAGAAAATTGCCAAACTGCATCATGTGAATGCCATGACAGCTGGAAGAATACAAAATGAAGTCCATCCATCCATTCAAAAGCCAAGAGGTAGACGTCCAGGTAAATTGGCTCGTCACAAGGCCTATCAGTTCTGATGCAACAAACATGGCAGTGGAGGTGGCTTGTATGCTTCTTAATAGGGAGATCACAGACGTCCATGCAAACACCGTGCAACGCGTATTACACAGGTCTGGAAAGGTGGCCCAAAAAAAAGGTGAAGAAGCCTCGACTTCAATCTCGCCATAAGAAGGGTTGGCTCAAGTTTGCAAAACAGTATGAAAGTGGAAGATTGGAAACAGATGATTTGCAGCGATGAGATGAAAGGCAATAGACCGGACTCTGATGGGTGCAAATGGGTTTGGAAGAATGGGGCTAACGGACCAAAAAATTGAAGAAACTGTCAAGTTCGGTGGAGTAAGCCTGATGATATGGGGTTGTTTCACAGCCAAAGACATTGGATACTTGACCCAGATCGATAGTGGATAGAGTATCCTACAAGATGAGTTACTTCATACACTCAAGTACTAGGAGTATGAAAAGGACGAAATAGTGTTCAAGCAGGTCAACAATCCGAAGTATATGACGAGTTTGGTGAAGAAATGGTTCCGTGACAATGAAGTAGAGTTGCTGCATTAGCTTCCACAGTCCCCAGACCTCAACTGAGTTGAACACTTGTGGGTAGAGCTAAAGAAAATGTGAGACGACCAGTATGTTCCAACATTGGGAACATGTAAAAGAGACCTGGGATCAGATTTCAGTTGAGGCATGCTTGAATCTGATCCAGAGCCCAGAAGGATTCAGGCAGTCCTGAAAACCAAAGGTGGATTTACAAAATACTAACAAAATAATACAAATTTACATTTTGATTTTTAGGAGCAAAACTGTAACAATGCAGTTACATGACAAGAATCTGCATAACTAAGCAAATGCTAAATAGTTGCAAGTCAAATTTAACCAACAAGAGGATCCAGCATACACACCACTCAAAGGTAAAGTGAAAAAGGGTTCCGTAATTTATTGAAAAATGGTTAAAACATCCAAAGAAATCGCATCAAACCGACGCGTTTCGGAGCCGATGCTCCTTATTCATGGCATAGCATGCTAATGAAATATACACAGTTTAAATAGCCCCGGTCCCCGGTCATGTGATGCCGGTCATGTGATCGGGCTGAATGAAAACAAAAATTCTTAAAACAAATCATGCTTATATAAAACAGAGATTGCGATATAAGGATGTTAATACTGATATGAATATTATTATCAATATTGGCAAATAAGATCATGTGTTTTAATAAGTCCGTTAGGAAACCTGGTGTCTAACTTGAAGATCCACCAGGCTTCCCTAGCTAGCAGTTTTTTCTTAAAGTCATCACCCCTCGTTGGTCTTTTAACTCTCTCAATTCCTTGAAATATTAGGTCGGAGGTATTGCCCATATGAACATCATGAAAATGTTTTGAAACCATCGAGACACCTATGTTAAAGGTTTTTTTTGGCGTCGGACATGTGTTTCCGAATACGTGTTTTAAGAGTACATGAAGTACATCCGACATATTGTTTATGGCATGCCCGACATGTTATCTGGTAAATTACCCATCGTGAATTACAGTTGATGTATGACTGCATGTTAAAACTGATGTTTTTGGAAACAGAAGAAAACTCCTTAGATACCTATACATGGTTACATGCTAGGCATTTCGAATGTCCACATTTATACATTCCTATAGTGGTTATCCAAGCTGGTGCAATAGGAATTTTGTTGGAAGAAAAGAAAAGACTCGGAGATAGAACTGATCCTAAGGTACGTCCCCGTTTAGATACAAACTGAATATCTTGTGTCGAAATATTAGTATCACCAACCCTCTCTAGTAATGGAAGGTGTCTTTTGACAATGTTGCAAATTTTATTGAACTGGGGACTGAATGTGGTAGTGAAGACGATTTTATTGTCACTAACCCTATGAGCACGTTCACTATTATCTAGAAGATCCGATCTCTGAACTCTGGCTATTCTACGACTAGTCTTTATTAATAGCCAATCGGGATACCTGCGTTGGTTCAATCTTGTATATGCTTAATTTTCGTATATAGGGAATAGGTCAGAATTGGAGCAGTTTCTTTTCATTCTAGTTGCCTCTCCATAAGGGATGGCTTCTATCACATGCCGCGGATGATGGGATTTTGCGTGTAATATTGTATTACGAGCAATAGGTTTACGGTATGGAATGATTTCAACTTTGCCCTTGTGGCCCCTTAATGTTACATCTAGGAAGTTCATAGTCTCCTTGTGCCAAGAAAAAGTAAATGCGAGGTTCATGTTGTTGCTATTAATATAGTCACAGAATTCAAGTGCCTGTTGTTGTGTGCCCCCCCCACATCAGGAGCAGGTCATCTATATACCTGCCGTACCACCTGATGTGGGGGGAAAAGGGGCAAGATGACGTAAACAGGTATCTCTCCTCCCAAGCGGACATGTAGATGTTCGCGAGGAAAGGAGAGAACCTGGCACCCATGGATGCTCCACACTTTTGTACAAAAAAATCCCCATCAAAAGAGAAATAATTGTGGCTCAATAAAAATTCTAGGCACAAAAGAATAAAATCAATCAAATGAGATGAAAAAGAACTGAAGCGGAAAAGATGGCACCTAAGGACATCAATGGCCAGATGATGTGGTATATGAGGTGATTATTAGGGATTATTTTCAAAGCGCAACCAGGGCGCCTGTCCACTTCCGATGAAGTTAAACCAAACTATTACATAAGTAAACGAGTACAGTTACCAAGGGATAAGATAAATCCCCAAAGACGAAGGGGGGAAAGGCCCCTGCCGGGGGGCTTACAATTACAGGGGGGGGGAAAGAGACAGGAGGTGAGGGCAAAGGGGGAATAGGGGTAACATAACACGAAAACCCAAGCCCGTCCGTTTTCCCATTCGTCCTAAACTAGTACCAAAAATTTTTTGGTATCCCTAATTTAAACCCTGGAAACGAATTTTACCAAGGCTGTAAGATAGAATCCAGCCAAAGACCTAAACGTTCTCCTAGGGACCCTATGCCTGCCACAATTGGCCATAAGGGAGGGGGGAATGTGTCTTTATGGACTTTGGGAAATTAGTGGAAAATAGGTATGACAGGGAATTCTACATATAATTTATCTGCAAGAGCCGTAGTGATGACGCCCGTTTTTACTCCCTCATCCAGAATAAATCTAAGATGTTTCTGAAATTCAAGAGTAGGATCCCTATTTAAAAGTGAATAGGTGGTAGTATCATCAAGAATCATTTTATTTAATTTACTATAAAGGCCCGCATCCATTAATACCACCGCCCCCCCCTTGTCAGCTGGTCTGATTAATAAATCTGTATTTTTATGGAGTTCTATTATGGCTTGTTGTTCTTTTTTAGTAAGGTTACGTTTAGTTTGTTGATGGATAACTTGTTCGTGTAACTGTAATAGGTCATGTTCTATCCTATCTTGGAATAGATCTAGGCCTCTGGGTCTGGATTGAAAAGGATAGAAATCTCTATTTTTTAATTCTAACATCTGGACATGGAGTTGTAGTCCTAGTATCACTATCTTCTTCTAGCGATCTAAGCTCGGTCAGACATACATTTTCAGAAAAAGAGACAAACTCATTATTATGCATAGTATGTATATCATTATTGATGTTAACAACTGTAGTCTCAGCTGAGTTAATCTGTGAGAAATTGTTCCTAAGAGTAAGAGACCTAGCAAAAAGGTTGACATCCAGAATAGTCTTGTACAAGTCAAAGTCTCTCGTTGGAACAAAATTCAAGCCTTTGGATAATACAGACAGTTGCGTTTCAGTTACAATATAGTTAGATAAATTGACCACCGGATGGTCTAGTATCTGTAGTTCTGGTTTTTTTGTTTGTCTTTTTGCTCTTGTGCTTCCGCCCGGCTCGACACCGCCAAATTTATGTATAAGATAGCTAAGATGATTGTATATAAAATGATTGTAGTCTCACATTCAAAGCTGTAGGGGATGGTTGGATATGCAGGATGAAAAGTCAAGTGTTCAAAACATTGTTGTCACATTCTAACGGGGTAGAACGCCAGGTAATGATGAATCCTTTGTGATAACCACGGGCAAGGATGGTATATGTGGGGACCGTGCCAAAGAGTGGAGTCTGAGGGGCACAAGGCTGGAAGGACTTTGCTGAGGGGAACTCCCAGGTCGCTACCCGCAGTGACAGCCGACATGCAGAACAAGGGACACAAGGTACTGGTAGAAGTGACTGGACACAGCAAATGTAGCCGGGTAACAGGTCCTAGGCAGGTAACTGGCAGGTACTGCAGCAGGATAAAGGCAAGAGATTAATGGACTGGTGTAGCTGTAGGAACAGCAGTAACGTACAGGTAACGCAGGGTTAACGTAGGCATACTGGACTAGCAGTAGCTACACAATAGGCAAGGGTCAGGTTCTATGAGGGACATCAACAAACTGACACAGAGACAGGGGCAGCAAGTTCCTTATATGGTAGAAGGACACAGGTCATTGGCCAGGTAGTTAGGACACTGTCTCTTCAAATGCTCGCGTGCATGCGTGCATGCACAGGACGCCAGAAAGCAGGACCAAGGACATGTGAGCTGTAACTGCCGGCGGAAGGCCGCCACCAGCACAACAACGATGGCAGGAGCTGGGAGAGTTAAATATAACACAGAGAACCCGACAGCAGGTACAGAAACCAGGGACATAGCAGGGGCATGGCCATGCCCGCGGCTCGGAACAGGATCTGCGACATGGACCATGACAATTGTTACCATTTTGCTTGTCAGTGTATGTTCTACCTAAATAGCTTGATTTTTGCATCATAAGGGTGATAAAAGCCTGATGTTAGCATTTTACTACAGTAAAGTTATCACTTCAACATGCGTTATGTATGAGGGAGTGGAAGTCAGAATGAGAGTCGGATTTGGAGTCGGAGTCGAAGTTAGGGAAATTGAGGAGTCGGAGCTTTGGCTTACTGATTTTACAGCCCTAGTTCAAAGTATTAAAAGTTATTACCATGGAGCCTGCGTTTGGTTTGCTATCTAGACAGGTATCAGTCTAATCTTGGATGGGTTGGAACGAAAAGCGTATTGGCATCTTAGATGGGGTTCTTGGTAGCATCGAGTAGTGGACCCTAGGATTGTGAGTATGTCGTTATCGTTGAAAGCTGTTCTGCAGCTTACTGGTAACCAGTATAACCATGTCCTTCTTTTGCTCTATATTACTAAATTATCCCCGTGGTCTAGGTGCATTACATTATATTTATCAACATTATATAATTTGCCATCTAACTACCTGGTCTGCCAGCTTGTCAAGGTCTTCAGCTCTACTGAATGTTAACCTTTGAACAAAATTTATTTTTCACTGCAATATTCTGTGTAGATACATTCTATAATATATGTTTATAGGGATCATAGTTTATTTGTTCCGCTACAGAGCTGTCCTTCACAATAGGTGTGTTATAAATCAATCTATGTATATAATTTAACGTCACGGCTGTGTGACCTACCCTGTTCATTTGAAGGACTAAAAACTTAAAATGTGTGCTGTACCGTTTCAATGCTGCTGGGTCTAAAATTCAAGACCACACAGTATACATTTATAGCACATGACTGTTAATAGTAAATGACTGGTAACTAGAGATGGGCGAATTTCTCAAAAATTCGGTACGCCAGATCTGCCAAATTTTCCGCAAAAAAATTGTTTCGACCCGAATTTAATTGCGGCGAATCACGTTAAAAAATAGCTATTTCCTGGCTGTAGAGAGCCTGTATGGTGTTGTAGAACATTGTGCCATGATCAAATATGCATAGGGTGCGTGGATTGGTCTTGATACAATGCTGTGTTTTAATATGATACGCAGATGAAAAGCACCGGTACTAGAATCGCTTCACACTTCACTTGTCTGGTCAGTTACAGGGGCAAAACTAACCAAATAACAGAAGTGAGAACACAGCTTGACAAGGTAATGTCAGCGCCAGCTGGAAAGAACCGAGCTGAGCGACAAGATCCTAAAATGGCGTCAAAGAGCGCACTCCTTTTACACCTACATCAGATGATTCCACAGATTATGACAGAACCTGTTCTGTTAAACGCTGATACATGTAGAGCCCCCCTGAAAGAGTGGAGAGGGTGTCGGCAGTCATTTTGCGTTGATGTCACTGATCATTTTGCCCTTCCTTTGACCGCTTTCAATCGGTCAATAATCCATCAGTATTGCTAAAGCCAAAACAGAGATGACCAGTAAATGGGATATTTGCATGTCTTCTGTGTTCTGTATCCACTCCTGCTTTTGGCTACCTAATCATCAGACAATCCTGATGCAAACCTTGTCATACTGGCCTTACGGCTACAATCGGTTGTTTGTCCTTTTCATTCCTTTTGACAGATTAAAAGAAAGAGAAAACAAAACATAGTGGCCATGTCATAGAGTGGAGGAGGGTGGAAACAGCATTAGGAAACCAAAGGGTGTTCGAGTGAAACAGTGGTCAGTTGGCAGGAGCATGAGTAGACCAAAGAGTGGCACAATCACAGTGTGTTGGTGGCAGCAACATTAGTAGGCCAAAGAGTGGCAAATGACAGATTGAGGAGGTGGCGGCAGCATGAGTAGGCCACACATTGGTACAATGACACAGTGTGGAGGTGGTGGCAGCAACTGCAGCATGAGGTTGGAGAGTGGCACAATGACAAATTGTGGAGGTGGCAGCAACATCATTAGGCCACTGAGTGTTAAATGACAGATATAGGAGGTGGTGGCAGCATCAGAAGTCTACATAATGGCCTAGTGAAGAGTGGTGAGGTGGGTGGCGATACCAGATCCTGGTAAAGATGGTGGGTGGTAGACGGAGCAGCTGGCAGCAGAGGTGTGGTATCAGGTGGGTGACAGCATCAGAAAATTAGCTCAGGCAGATAGCCAGATGAATCCAGACTAATTTCTCAAAGTTTTGGTGAGGCGTCATGGCTGCTCTAATCTGATGCATAAGGCATTGGTGTGTGGGAATCCTGGCCGATCCACGCCCTATTCATCTTGACAAATGTGAGCATCTCCACATTTTGGGTGCATAAGCGAGTTCTCCTTAGGGTAACTATGGCCCCCACCGCACTGATCACCCGCTTTGATGCAACACTACTGGCCGGGCAGGACAGCTTCTCCAGTGCAAACTCAGCAAGTTACGGCCACACATCCAGTTTGGTTGCCCAGTAGTCCAGCGGATCTTATATGAGGGGTGGCAGAGTGCTGTCCAAATAGGCCATCACCTGCTGGTTCAGGGTCTGCTCCAGGTGCTGCTGCTGCCGAGTACTCACCTCACTAGGCGGGTGAAGGAAGCTGCTCATCAACGACTCCAGACTTAGGCTGCTGATGATGGAGCACCTACCCCCCCCCCCGCCCTCCCATAGCAGCCATGGCAGTGGTACATGAGGGATGTGGAACCCCCCGGTCAGACCTGGCAGAGGATGGACGATGGCGCAGATAGGCAGCGACGAACTGACTACATAGGATTTCTATAGTGTTTGAGTTTGTCCTCAGCAGGTGAAAAAACAGGCTCCTGTTTTGGACCGGTAGCGAGGGTCCAAGAGGGTGGAGAGCCAGAAGTCATCCCTCTACCGGATGATGACTATTCGGCTGTCACTATCCAGGCAAATCAGCATGCAGCGGGCCATCTGCGCAAGTGACTCTGAGGGACTCCCTGCCTCCATCTCCACTATACACTGCCAGGGTGTGTCTCGGTCATCTGCCTCATCTTCCTCATCTCCCTCTACCTCCTCCAGCTGCTCCTACACCCACTCTCCTGTCACCTGAGTAGAAAAAACCACTCATTTTGCCAGACACTGCTTGTGCTCCAATGTCCTCCTCCTCCTCCTACAGTTCAGCTCCCACCAGACTCATGTGGCAGTGAGATGTCATCGCCACTAGGGATGAACGATTATAATCGACAAAGTTGAAATCGGCACGATTTTTAGGCTGATCGGAAATTTCCGATCACGCAATATTTTAGGTGACAATCTGCAAATAATCTATTACTATCACGCCATTTTCGGTGCTTCCTATCATTTTGGCGGCCAGCAAATCAGCTTAGAGCATAGACCAGGGCGAACTGGGTGTGCGACGTCATGACTGTGATGTGTATGGTTGTAATTGGCTGGAAAATCACTGACCTCGTTTTGCAGAGAACAGCGTTTCCTGTTGATCATCAGTCTTTCAGTGTAAAAAACTAGAGCAAGACGTGTGCTGTGTGTCTCTCAATACAGCTCAGCTCAGAGACAAGTTTTTTTTCTATATTCTTTACAGACAACTATGCTTTTAGCTGTGAACATTAGAATATAGGTAGATTAGAAAATTTCTGTTCTTATTTAGTTAGACACAGACTTTCAAAGAAGCATCTAGCGCTATCCAGCTGCGTGGGGGGTGGAGCGGACGGACTGACAGGCTTTGAAAAGGAGGGTGTATATTGTGCAGCCCAGACTCTGCTTTGAACCTGCATTGAAATGGCATTATTTTTTACCACTTTTTGGCCAGCACAGCTCGCACCTGGGGTGAAATTGTAACTTTTATTTTGTGCATCCCAGTTTTTTTCAAAAAGCCACCTTGTACTTAAATTTGAATGCAGAAATTTTCTAGTAACTGTTGGTGTATTTAATTGGTGCAAAAACCACCTTTTGTTATCCGTATAACTTTTAAATAGCTGTATTGCACTTTGGTACGTCTCAGTTTTTTTCAAATAGCCACGTTGTACTTAAATTTGGATACAGAAATTTTGTATTAATTGTTTGTTTATTTAATTGGTGCAAAACCACGTTTTCTTATCCATATAACTTTTAAATAGCTGTATTGCAATTTGGTGCGCCCCAGTTTTGTTCAAAGAGCCACCTTGTACTTAAATTTGGATACAGAAATTTTCTAGCAACTGTTGGTGTATTTAATTGGTGCAAAACCAAAATTTTTGTAATCTGTATAACTTTTAAATAGCTGTATTGCACTTTGGTACGCCCCAGTTTTGTTCAAAGAGCCACGTTGTACTTAATTTTTGATAAAGAAATTTTGTAGCAACTGTTGGTGTATTTAATTGGTGCAAAAACCACCTTTTGAATACCGTCACGCATAATGTATTTGTATCATAATCTGGTGGATTTTCAACATGCCTGTTGTGTGTAATCTCCCTTCTCTTCTATTTTGTACTTGACTTTTATTGGTTTAATAAAAAAAAATTTCAATAAGAAAAAAAACACCTTTTGTTATCCGTATAACTTTTAAATAGCTGTATTGCACTTTGGTGCACCCTACTTTTTCTCAAATAGCCACCTTGTGCTTACATTTGGATACAGAAATTTTGTAGTATCTGTTGGTGTATTTAATTGGTTCAAAAACCACATTTTGTTATCCGTATAACTTTTAAATAGCTGTATCGCACTTTTGTGCGCCCCAGTTTTTTTTCAAATAGCCACCTTGTACTTAAATTTGGATACAGAAATTTTTTTAGTTACTGTTGTGTATTTTAAATTTGGGGCAAAAACCCTTTTGTTATCCGTATAACTTTTAAATAGCTGTTTTGCACTTTGGTTCAGCCCAGTTTTGTTCAAAGAGCCACCTTGTATTTAAATTTGAATGCAGACATTTTCTAGTAACTGTTGGTGTATTTAACTGGTGCAAAACCACCCTTTTCTTATCTGTATAACTTTTAAATAGCAGTATTGCACTTTTGTGCGTCCCAGTTTTGTTCAAAGAGTACATTGTACTTAAATTTTTGGATACAGAAATTTTCTAGTAACTGTTGGTGTATCTCATTGGTGCAAAAACCACCTTTTGTTATCCGTATAACTTTTAAATAGCTGTATTGCACGTTGGTGCGCCCTACTTTTTTTCAAATAGCCACCTTGTACTTAAATTTGGATACAGAAATTTAGTAGTAACTGTTCTCGTTTGTCATTGCTGCAAAAAATGCAATTTCTCATCCGTGTAACTTTTGAATAGTTCTATTGCGCTCGGTGAATCTCATTTTGGTGCAGATAGCGCACTTGTATGATAGTTTGTTGAAAACTATCAATTTCTAGTCCTACTGGGCAGTTTAAATCCCTGGGACTGAAGGAAGAACACTGTTGATTTTGTCTTACAGTTCTTCCACCAGACCGCATTTCACAGGTATTCGATAGAAACAAATCTGTTTCTAATCATGGTTGGCTGTTGGAAATTAGAGGGATTTAAGAATTTGCTGTCTTTCAATAAGAGACTGTCAAAAACTCTTCCATACCTTTTTAAATTTGTATCTTTCTGAACATGGAGCGAACTGCAGGTGGAAAAACCTTATGCAATATGTTAATGAGATCAGACTAAGGGACAAAAAGAATAAACAAATAATATTTGAGACAAAAAAAGATGGAACATTCCACTGCATGAACTGCCAAAATTGCAATGCTATTATACGCGGGCCACACATCACACATACCACGAAGGGAAATAAAATTAATATAAGAGGTTTTCATACATACAATAGTAAGAACGTTATTTATTTCCTCAAATGCCCTTGTGGCCTAGAATACGTGGGGCAGACCTCCAGTAGTGTAAAGATTAGGATTAATGAACATCAATCAGCAATACGGACGTTTCAAAATAAGATAAATACAAATAAAAATGATAAAAGTGAGGAAAGAAAATTTGGTGAAAGTTCGATAGCTTGACATTTTCATGAAAGACGCCACGGAGTCTCTGAACTCCGATGGTGTGTCCTGGATCAAGTTTGTCCCATAGAAGGTACATCAATAGAAAAACACTCTTACGTAGAGAAGCAAGGTGGATATTTAGAATAGATACTCTTAACCCCAAAGGGCTGAATGAGAACCTTAATATGAATATATTTCTGTAAATATAATAATACATGTTCTGAAAATATGTGTTTTTAATTGTTTTAAATGTCGATCAGTATAACTATCAATTTATTTGTGTTACTGAGTTTCTATATAAATAGAGTCTTTTGATCACTTACCTGTGCTTGAGAAAGGAGGAGTTTGTCTTCCGAAACGTCGCTTCCGCTGGAGGGTGACGCGCCCTGTCCAGACTGCTCTCACTAGCCTACATGCGGCTACATGAGATTATACTGGAGTAAATTCTTACCGCTCGTGGATACTGCTGTTTGCAGATCGCTTAATTCAATACAAGTATGTCTGATAGACTGCCTTTGCCATAAACGCATCAGTAGAGGGAAGAACCTTAGGTGTTTAACCACCACCAATATGTCTAGTCACATGCAGCGAATGCATAAGTTGAAATGGAGGGAAACACATGGTGAAAAAAGGCCCCACGATCCGGGCTTCCAACCACTGTCACACCCTCTGTCTCCGCCTCCTCCTCCTCCGCCACGACCATGTGTTCCTCAGCTGTCCATGTCTCTCAGAGTCATGATCAAGGATCAGCCTCCACTTCAGCCTCCACTGTCATCCGAGTACCACCAGCACCACCAGAGACCCATCCTACCCCTTCTCCTTCCACCAGTTTGACCTGCACGCTGTACAGCGGCCAGTTCAGCAGCCAGCCTTCTGTCTACCAGTTTTGGGAGTAGAAGAAACACTTTAAGCCAAACCACCCCAAAGCCAAAAGCCTGAATGTCGGCATTGCCAGGCTTTTGGCTTGGAAATGTTGCCTTTCCGTCTTGTGGACACAGATGGGTTCCGTCACGTCATGGCCCTTGCCTGCCCCCAATACCAGATGCCGAGCAGGCATTTCTTTTCCAGAAAAGCTGTCCCTGCCCTGGCCAACCACGTGTCATCTAAAAGCGCGTTGTCTGCATCTGTGTCCGGCAAAGTCCATCTGACCACCAATACATGGACTAGTAAGTAATGCTGGGTGGATGTCTCTGGTGGTGACAGTGGCTCTCAGGCTCAGCGCACGCTCTTCAAAACCGCAGGGATGGTGCAGGGTTCTTTCCCCCAAGGTCCACTGGTAGCATCATACCAGGCCGTGTTGAAATTAATCTGTCTTGGAGACCATCAACACACAGGTCAGGAGCTGTGGACGGCTCTTCGCAACGAGACCGAGCGCTGGCTGGGTGACAAGAATCTTGTGCCAGATAAGGTGGTGTGCGATAACGGTCAAAATCTCCTGGCCGCCCTTAAGATTGGTAGGCTGGAGCTCAACTCTTGCCTGGCACACGACATGAACCTCGTCGTCCAGAAATTTCTAAAGCGCTACCCGGGTCTGGACTGCCTGCTGAAGAAGGCTCGAGGTCTGAGCTCACACTTCTGCCGTTCGCACCCTGCTTCGTCCCGCCTGGCTGCGTTGCAGCGTCAGCTCGGCCTCCCCATCAACCATCTCATTGTTGACGTGGCAACACACTGGAATTCCACCCTCCACATGCTCCAGCGATTGTGGCAGCAGCGCAATGTCATTACGCAGTACGAAGTGGCACATGGCCTGACAAGCAGCAGTGCGGACCTTGGGGTGTTGAGCCACCAAGAGTGGAGGCAGGTGAAAGAGCCTCATGTCATGTTTTGAATTTTTGGGGGCATGTTGCTGTGAAATACAGCTACAATACAGGTCCTATTATAAAAAAGGGGTTTCTAACAGACATTTTTTCTTCACTATTGTCAACAGTGGCTCAAGGGTGATGTTTTGAAATTTATGGCGCATGGTGCTTTCAAAAACAGGAATAGGTAGGACACTGTTAATGGACACATAATGCAAAATGACTTGTTTTTGCAAGATCTTTAACATAGCTAGCAATCCCTGTAGTGAGACAACCCGTTTAATATAATTAAAAAAAAAAAAAGAGTAACAAAGATGTGGTGGGATTCCATCCTATTTTAAAAATGTGTTTTCTAGAATTAAACTACTAAAAAAATTGCATGTACAAAATAGCTGATACAAATATTCCTCTGAATTGTACAAGGGAGTACAGGAAGACTTGAACAGATGTAGGTTATTCAGAGGACATGGTGTATGGAGCACATTCGCCGCCCCAAGAACAGAGACAATTTCCCCCACACTTTGAGAAAAAGGGAAAAAGAATCCCAAAAAAAAAGGGAGGGGGTGAAACAGGAGCTCACCCCCCTTTTCCCAAGTGAAGCTGGATGCGGAAGCCGGGCTTCCCCGGACCCACGTAACTGGGCCCCTGCTAGTAAACCCTGCGTGTTAATAGCTGAAGAATGCCCCCCTGGCTCTCCCCGCCCCCACTGTAACTGGTCCTGCTAGCTAAACCTGCATGTTAAATAGATGACGGAGCCACCCCTTCTTACCACACCCACTGTAAGTTGGGCCCTGCCGGGAAATGCCTGACCCACTTTTACAGCCTCACCGCCTTGATCAGTTTTTCCCTTAACCCACTTGACGTAGAATGGGTTTTCAGACAGGCCCTTTTTGACCTAGGGGGAAATCGTTTCTTTTGCTTCAATTTAAGTCCGGGGAAAACAATGTCCAAAAAAATGGAAGTACATAGCAGCACGTTTTGGAAAAAAATTTTTTTTAATATAGTTTTTTTTTATTGCGAAAATTTTTGCTGAGGGCCCCAAAAGGAACCTGTGGGTTTTTTTGGGTTGTACGTTTCAGGTATGGATATTTAATTCCAGTTCAACTAAAATGGTGTTTGAAAGACCCTATTTCTGGCATTTTTTAAATCTGGGGGTCCAGGTTTCGGGGTCTTGTGGGGTAGGACAGGCTAGTCAATGCCCAGTTAAACAAAAATGGTGTTTGAAAGACCTTTTTTTTGGCATTTTTTAAATCTGTGGGTCAGACAGGTTTAATGTCTTTTCTGCGGTCCGGCGGCATAGTCGTGTCCAGTTCAACAAAAAAGGGGTTCAAGACTCCTTTTTCCGGCATTTTTAAATTGGGGGTCAGACGGTTTAATTTTACTGAGGTCCAGGACAGGAAAAAGTCAATGTAGTTAAATTTAAAAAATAGGGTTAAAAAGATCCCTTTTTTAGGCCTTTTTTATTTGGTGGTTAAGCGGGTTTGGGGTCATGCGTGGACAAAAGGTATTTTCAATGCCCAGTTAAACTAAAAAGGGTTTTGGTTCAAAACCCCTTTTTCCGGCCTTTTTTTAATTGGGGGTCATGCGGTTTTGGTTCCGTGCTGTGGCCCAGGACAGATATATCAATGTCCAGTTCAACTAAAATGGTGGTTTGATGACTTTTTTTCCCGGCATTTTTAATTTTGGGTAAAAACGATTTAATGGTCTCTACGGTCCGGGAAAAGGGTATAGTCAATTCCAGTTCAACAAAATGGGGGTTCAAAGAATTCTTTTTCCCCACTTTTTTAATTGGGGTATGCGGGTTTTGGGGGCTCATGCTGAACCAGGACAGGTATAGTCAAGGGCCCATTCAACTAAAATGGTGGTTCAAAGATCCTTTTTCGGCCTTTTTAATCTGTGGTTCGACAGGTAAAAGGGGTTCAGGGGCGGCCGGGGACAGGCATAGTATGTCCAGTTCAACTAAAATGGTGAAAAAAGACTTTTTTTCGGCATTTTTTAATCTGTGGGTCAAGGGATTTGAGGTCATGCGCGGCAAAAAGGAAAGGGTAAAATGCCCAGTTCAACTAAAATGGTGGTTCAAAGACCCCTTTTTCTGGATTTTTTAAATCTGTGGGTATGCTTTTGGGGGCTCTGCTGGGGCCCCATTCGATGTAGGAAATGCCCTTTTTAACAAAATGGGGTTCAAATTTCCCTTTTTCCCGGCATTTTTTAAATTGGGGGGTCAAGAGGTTTGATTAAAATCCTGTGGCCCCAGGCCGGTATTGTCAAGTCCGTTCAAAAAATGGTGGTTCAAAGACTTTTTTCCCCGGATTTTTTAATCTGGGGTTTCAGACAGGTTAAGGGTCATGCTGCGGTCCAGGCAAGGAATGGTCAATGTTTTGTTCAACTAAAATGGGGTTTCAAAGACCCCTTTTTCCGGGCATTTTTTAATCGGGGGTCTTTGGGTTTGGGGTATTGGGGCCCCCGGGAAAGGTTTTTCAATGCCCCATTTCAACTAAAATGGTGGTTCAAAGACCCCTTTTTCCGACAGTTTTAATCGTGGGTAGACAGTTTTAATGGTCTTGCGGTCCACGACAGTTTGTCAATGTCCAGTTCAACAAAAAATGGTGGTTCAAAGATCCTTTTTCCCGGCATTTTTTAATCTGTGGTATGCAGGTTTTGGGTAATACTTGGCCCGGGGACGGGTATAGTCAATGTCCAATTAACTAAATGGTGGTTAAAGCTCCTTTTTCCGGCACTTTTTTAATTGTGGGCTGAGGTTTTCGGCTATATGGGGCCCCAAAGGAAGGTATAGTCAATGTCCAGTTCAATAAAAGGGGGTTCAAAGATTTTTTTTTTTCCGGAATTTTTTTTAATCTGGGGGTCAGACATTTAATTTTTTCACTGCCGCCGGGACAGGTATAGTCAATGCCCGTTAATTAAAATGGGGGGGTTCAAAGATTTCTTTTTCCGGACTTTTTTTAAATGTGGTTAAAAAGATATAAGGGTTTTGCTGCGGTCCAGGACAGGCCATTTAATGTAATTTACACTAAAATGGTGGTTCAAAGCCCCTTTTTTCCCGGCATTTTTAATTTGGGGGTCAATGGGTTTTTTAATGATCTATACGGTCAGGACAGTTATAGTCAATGTCCAGTTAAAACTAAAAGGGTGGTTAAAAGACCCTTTTTCCCGGACTTTTTAAATGTGGATAGACGGTAAAGGGTATGCTGCGGTCCAGGACCGGATATCAATGTCCAGTTACATTAAAAATGGTGGTTCAAAGACCCCCTTTTTCCGGCACTTTTAAATTGTGGGTCGACAGGTTTTAATGATCATACGCGGTCCAGGACAGTTTTGTCAATGTCCATTCAGCAAAAAGGGTTTGGTTCAAAACTCCTTTTTTCCGGCACTTTTTTTTTGGGGGGTAAAGAGGTTTGGGTTCATGGGGTGGCCCAGGACGGGTAGTCAATGCCCCAGTTCAACAAAAATGGGTTTTCAAAGCCCCTTTTTGGGCCTTTTTAATCTGGGGGTAACGGGTTTTGGGTTCATGTGGGGGGCCCGGGGACGGTTTTTGTCAATGTCCAGTTCAACAAAAAAGGGTGCTTCAAAGACTTTTTTTTTCCCCGACTTTTTAATCTGTGTTCAGAAAATTTTTTGGGTCAACTGGGACCAGTTGGGTTTAAGTCAATGCCAGTTCAACTAAAATGGGGGTTCAAAAGACCCCTTTTTTCCCGGCACTTTTTTTTTATCTGGGGTATGCAGGTTTGGGGCCATACTGTGCCCGGAAAGGTAAGTCAAGCCCCGTTCAACTAAAATGGGGTTCAAAACCCCTTTTCTGGACTTTTAGTCTTGGGGTCAGACTGCGGTCGGACAGTTATAAATCAAGAGTTAAACAAAAGGTGGTTCAAAACTTTTTTTCCGGCATTTTTTAATCTGTGGTTAGAAGATTTAATGG
>JAODAL010035341.1:0-43065 GCA_025379985.1 Phyllomedusa bahiana | reverse complement strand
GCTACAAAGCTATTTTGGGGGGGGGCTAAAATTTTTGCGCTTTTTACATCCAGGGTTTAATTAAGCTTGTTTCGCAGTTTACTCATAAAGAAACTTTTTTTTTTCACCGCCACAGATGAAATTCTGTAGCATAATTCATATCCGAAGGTTAATTAAGCCTGTTTGTACTTTTATATTCAGTAAAATACACAGAGTTTTTAAAACGGCACTTTACAAGTAAATTTTTTCCTGCCCATTTGTGGAGCGCAATTTATATCCAAGGGTTTACCAAGCTTGTTACTGGGTCATTTGGCGTCAAATATAGGGTGTGTATTTATCATATACAGATATCTTCATCAAACAGTGTCTGTACATTTTAGAACAAACAGTATGTCAGACAGAGAGGTGGCAGGCTCTTCACCTGCGAGTGGCAGAGGCACAAACATTCCAGGCCCAGGTCGCAGCACAGCAAGGGGACGACGCAGCAGGGGTCACTCGGTGAGGCCACAACTGCTGCTGTCATCTAGTGGCCGTGTGTTGTTCAGCAACCCAATGGTTCTTGATTGGTTGACTAGGTCATCCACTTCCTCCCAACGACATCGGGACAACCTCAGCCAAGAGTCGGTGGGAACGTCAGACCCAACCCTTAGTGGGCATGGCCCGGGAGCGGGTCAGCGGCCCTCACCTGTCCTCAACTCTCCTCTGTCCCATTCGGTTCCCTCAGCTAGAGATCTACTATGTGGTCTGGGCTCAGCGCTACTATATACGAGGATGAACAATTTGAGGAGGGCAGTCAGCAGCTACTTGGCAGCGAAAAAATGGGCCAATATCCTCTGCTTCTTGCAGTACGTGGCAAAGTATAGATGTTGAGAGTGGCCTGGGAGGTCATGTTGTGAGGGGTCAGCCTCTGCATACCAAGAGGACAGCAGTGACGATGAAAACACAAATAGATGATGATGTAGCCGACCCACTTGGGCCGGTTGAGCAAGGCTTCATCATCTCAGGAGAAGAGGGCGTCAGCTTGCGCGTCAGGCAGCGTCGCAGCCAGCAAGTGGGTGTGTGGCCGTAGTCAACAGGGTAGCAGCAGTGGGGAGGTCGGAGCCAAGCGGCCCCAGGGTAAAAACCGATTCGCAGGTCCAAGAAAGTAGCGGCACAGGGGCTCAGCGAGGCGCGGCAGCAGTAGTCACTCAGTGCGGAGCGTTGGCGGTAAAATCCATACTCGGCGGTGTGGCAGTTCTTTTCTAAGACACCGGAGGAGCCGAATATGGGTATAAAGTAGAATCTGTAAGTAGAAAGTGAAGCGTGGCCAGGGAGCTAACGTTGGCACCACGGCCCCGCGTAACAACCCTGCAGCGTCACCATCCCGGGGGCCTGGGAGAACCCTGGCTCAGATGAGGAGGTCCATCCGGCCGCCGCAGCAACAGCAGCAGCAGCGGGCCCCGTGGCACGCATGCCATTGCAGCCAGTCAAGGCTCCACCACCTCTGCAGAGGGAAAGTTTCTCTTTGACACCCCCGCCGGTCCCCCCACCTTGGGGGGTTTTGCGGGGCAGCAAAAAACCTTTGCTCCAAAATTCAAGTTTTTTTTTGGCTGCAGCCCCTCCCTTTCCAAAGGGTGGACTCTGCCCCCTTTCAGGAAACTATGGCTTTGCCGACCCGAGATGGAAGTTCCAAACCGTAATTCTTTTCCAAAAAAGGAAATACCAGCACTTTATAAATAGTAGAACAGAAGGGGGCCAGCCCCTTGAGCTTATCGGTTTGTTCCCAAGGGTGCATGGCAGCGCGGACTCTGGAGTTTAAATTGGACGGGGCCCAGTACATGCCCTTTACGGCCCACTGGGGAATGTCTTCCCCCCCAGGACACCAAAAACTTGGACAGGAGACCCGCTTTCTCCTCCACTTTGTCAAACTGGGGCTCCTGCCCCAAGTCCGCCCCCCTCCCCCACCACTAAAACCTCCACAAGTATCTCCAATACCACATGTGTGGGGACATGGTGTCACCAGTTTACACCGGGCTTGCCTCGGAAAAAGAAGCAAAAGGGGGAGGAACTGCTCCGTTCTGCAGCAAGAAATCGATGTGTGGCTTTCTCCGCGCCAACTGCAAATCGAACCATGGGACGGAAATGGGGAACATGGTTTCCCTGCCCCGAGGAGGGATGGTCCAGCCCCCTGCATGGCGCATGTGTAAATCTGGTTGTAAAAAGGGTTCCGAAGTTTCACCGATTTTCAGAAATTCAAAAATGGCCGGGAAACGGCAGCACTTTATCAATTCGTCAAAGCCGGGAACACCCTCCTCGAGTTGCAGGGGCAGAACGGCCCCCCCAACACACTCGTATGCGATGTTTCCATCCTTTTGGAAATTTCATCCCAATGTTAACTGATGTTAACAGAAAAGGCCATTAAGTTTTTTTTTATACCGGCAGACAGAAATACTCCCCGTTAACTTTTATGTCAGCAGTGGGAGCCAGTGGACACCCGCCCTTTGTTGAGGCCCTTTTGAGGAGGGGATTATTTGAGTCGCCAGGGTAAAGGGTTGAATAAGTTTTCCCCTGCTTCATGTCCTGGAAAGATGCTGAAAAATCTGTCTGGGCAGGGGATGGAGGGGTGGGGACTACATCTCGTGCCACATAGTCCGGTGGGGACTGAAATGGAGGAGGAGGGGGAGGAGAATTGGGGGCAAAGCATTTTCTGGTGAAAAATTGATTTTTTTACCCAGGGACAAAGAGGGGACAGGAGCAGCTGGGGGAGCTGGAGGAGATGAGGAAGACGAGGGAGATGAACCGCTACACCCGGGGGTATCAGTGGAAATGGAGGGAGGGAGCCCTTGGAGCCTTGTCCCAAAGGCCCCCGCATGCGATTTGCCTGGTGTGCAGCCAATATCAGCATCCGGGGAGGATGATTCTGGCTCTCCCCCCATTGGGGCCCTCACTACCCTCCAAAATGGGACCTTTTTTTAGCATTGGAGGGAGGACAAAAATTTACTATAGGGAAAACCTCCCATCATTGGGCCCCTGCCCATGTGCGCATCGCCCTCCCTGACAGAGACCGAGAGGTTCTTTAGCGCTCAGTACTACTGCCCGGGGCCCCGGGGGAAAGGTGGGGGGGGCGGGGCATTAAAACCCCTCCACACAAACCAATTCTGGAGTCCCCGATGACCTTCCTTCACCCCCTAGTGAGGAGGGGTCCCCCAGCAGGCAGCAGCAGCAGGACCCGGAGCGACCCTAAAAAACAGTGGTGGCCTATTAGAAAGCACTCTGCCACCCCAGTTAAAGATCCTGGACTATGGGAGCCAAACTGGGGTGTGGCCGCAACTTGCCGAGTTTTTCATGGAGAAGGCCTGCCCGGGCCCGTAGGTGGCATCAGAGCGGGGTGTTCATGCGGCGGGGGCCATGGTTACCCCCGGAGAACCCCTTTCCAAAGGAAAAAGTGGGAAAATGACCTTTGTCAAGAGGATCAGGCTGGGTCGGCCAGGATTTCCACACACCAATGCTTAGGCGTCAGACACATCAGCCATGACGCCTCACCTAAACTGTGAGAAATGAGTCTGGGTTCAAACTACCTGCCTCAGCCACTATTCTGATGCCGCCACCCCCCTGATGCCACACATCTGCTGACAGTTTCTCCATCTGCCACCAACCATCTTTACCAGGGACTGGTATTGCCACCCACCTCCACACTGTGTCATTGTGCCACTGTCTGACCTCATGCTGCTGCTGTGGCTGCTGCCGTGACCTCCACACTGTGTCATTGTGCCACTCTCTGACCTCATGCTGTTGCTCCTGCCGCTGTCACCACCACTCTCTGTCATTGTGCCACTCTGTGGCCTATTCCTGTTTTTGCCAGCTCCAGAATGTCATTGTGCAACTGTCTGACCTCATGCTGCTGCTGTGGCTGCTGCCGTGTCCTCCACACTGTGTCATTGTCCCACTCTGTGGCCTACTCCTGTTTTTGCCACCTCCAGAATGTCATTGTGCCACTGTCTGACCTCAATGCTGCTGCTTGTGGCTGCTGCCGTGACCTCCACACTGTGTCATTGTCTCACTCTGTGGCCTACTCCTGTTTTTACCACCTCCAGAATGTCATTGTGCCACTGTCTGACCTCATGCTGCTGCTGTGGCTGCTGCCGTGACCTACACACTGTCATTGTGCCACTGTCTGACCTCATGCTGCTGCTGTGGCTGCTGCCGTGACCTACACACTGTCATTGTGCCACTGTCTGACCTCATGCTGCTGTTGTGGCTGCTGCCGTGACCTACACACTGTGTCATTGTGCCACTGTCTGACCTCATGCTGCTGCTGTGGCTGCTGCCGTAGACTACCACATTGTCCATTGTGCGACTGTCTGACCTCATGCTGCTGCTCTGGCTGCTGCCGTGACCTACACACTGTGTCATTGTCCCACTCTGTGGCCTACTCCTGTTTTTGCCACCTCCAGAATGTCATTGTGCCACTGTCTGACCTCATGCTGCTGCTCTGGCTGCTGCCGTGACCTCCACACTGTGTCATTGTCCCACTCTGTGGCTTATTCCTGTTTTTGACACCTCCATAATGCATTGTGCCACTGTCTGACCTCATGCTGCTGCTGTGGCTGCTGCCATGACCTACACACTGTGTCATTGTGCCACTGTCTGACCTCATGCTGCTGCTGTGGCTGCTGCCGTGACCTACACACTGTGTCATTGTGCCACTGTCTGACCTCATGCTGCTGCTGTGGCTGCTGCCGTGACCTACACACTTTGTCATTGTGCCACTGTCTGACCTCATGCTGCTGCTGTGGCTGCTGCCGTGACCTCCACACTGTGTCATTGTCCCACTCTGTGGCCTACTCCTGTTTTTGCCACCTCCAGAATGTCATTGTGCCACTGTCTGACCTCATGCTGCTGCTGTGGCTGCTGCCGTGACCTCCACACTGTGTCATTGTCTCACTCTGTGGCCTACTCCTGTTTTTACCACCTCCAGAATGTCATTGTGCCACTCTCTGACCTCATGTAACTGTGGCTGTCACCTCCACACTCTGTCACTGATATTGCCACCTGAGCCCTCAGCTTGTTTTTTTCCAGCTGCCGCTCGCATGACTTTATCAGGCTACATTCCCCCTTCAGTTTTGCCCTCTTATGTGCCCAGGGAATTTTATAGTGAAGCGATTCTAAGAGCGGCGGCAGTCATGTGCGTGTCATACTAAAACACAATACTGTATGAAGACCAAACCAAGCTCCCTCTGCATATTTAAGCATGGCACACATTCTATAGCACCCTGCAGGCTCTGTGCAGCCAGGAAATAGCTGTTTTTTTAACGTGCTTCGTGCCGAAGTATTTCGGAACGAAGTTCTTTTTTGCCGAGAAATTCGGCGAAGTGAACGAAACGAATTTCGGGAAATTCGCCCATCTCTACCCATTATATCCTACGGAGAAGTTTTGACCAATCAAAATCAAAGGCGGGACAGTTTAAAATATAGTAAAAATGCAGAAAAGAGCTGATTGACTGAGCTTGCGGGGGCTTGGCTATCCCAGCCAATCAGAGCGCGAGCTGCTTCTCGAATTGTAGTCTATGGAGAGATCAGCGCAATGCAATCTCGGCGCTCAGCGCCGTGCGGCATGGAGTATGAATAAAAAAATAATTTTTATTAAGTGTAAAACATTATCAGATAAAGCGCTGAAACCTTCTCTAAAAATAAATCAGTTAAATCCCTAACAACGCATTTGTCGCCGAGACCGGCGCTACATAAGGAATTGCAATATAGAGAATTGCCGGGAAATACAATAATTCAAATTGTTTAAGCTCTTCTGATTGGTCGGCATAAACCAGCCAATCAGAATAGGAGTGACAGTGGCCCATTATATCCTATGGAGAAATATTGACCAATCATATTCAAAGGCGGGACAGTTCAAAATACAGTAAAAATGCAGAAAAGAGCTGATTGGTTGAGCTAGCGGGGGCTCGTCCAGCTTAGCCAATCAGAGTGCGAGCTACTTTCTCATAGAGTTCTATGGGGAAAAGAAATTCCGAGCGAGCTCTGTGATTGGCTAACTTAATAGAGGCGCGGTTATTTGGACCAATGGGAGAGCGAGCGACGCTCTTATGGGTTTTCTAATGCAAGCGGGAATACAACAGTACATGGCTGAAATCAAATGATAAGAGTACAGAAGTTGTACCAATGTGTATATAAAATGAACAATAATATTGGGGTAAAGAAAAAAAAAATTAATTCAATAAAATCATGTTTATTTCTTTATTTTTGTTACACCCGTACTATAGATCAGTGGCTACCGAAAATAAAGAAAAAAAAAATGATTTTATTGAATTAATTTTTTTTTTCATTTACCCAATATTATGGATCATTTTATATACACATTGGTACAACTTCTGTACTCTTATCATTTGATTTCGGCCATGTACTGTTGTATTCCCGACTGCATTAGAAAACCCATAGGAGCGTTGCTCGCTCTCCCATTGGTCCAGATAACTGCACCTCTTTTAAGTTAGCCAATCACAGAGCTCACTCGGAATTTCTTTTCCCCATAGAACTCTATGAGAAAGTAGCTCGCGCTCTGATTGGCTAAGCTGGACGAGCCCCCGCTAGCTCAACCAATCAGCTCTTTTCTGCATTTTTACTGTATTTTGAACTGTCCCGCCTTTGATTTTGATTGGTCAATATTTCTCCATAGGTTAGAATGGGTCCCTGTCGCTCCTATTCTGATTGGTCAATACTCCTCCATAGAATATAATGGGTCACTGTCGCTCCTGTTCTGATTGGCTGGTTTATGCCGACCAATCAGAAGAGCTTAAACAATTTGAATTACTGTATTTCCCGGCAATTATCTATATTGCAATTTCTGATGTAGAGCCGGTCTCGGCGACAAACGCGTTGTTCTGGATTTAATTGATTTATGTTTATAGAAGGTTTGAGCTCTTTTTCAGAGAATATTTTACAACTAATAAAAATGATTTTTTGAATCATACTCCATGCCGCACGGCGCTGAGAGCCGAGATTGCATTGTGCCGATCTCTCCATAGACTACAATGGGAGAAGTAGCTCGCGCTCTGATTGGCTGGGATAACCAAGCCACCGCTAGTTCAACCAATCAGCTCTTTTCAGCATTTTTACTGTATTTTGAACTGTCCCGCCTTTGAGTTTGATTGGTTCAAACTTCTCCATAGGCTATAATGGGTCCCTGTCGCGCCTATTCTGATTGGCCGAGATAGCCAAACCCCACTAGCTCAGCCAATCAGCTCTTTTCTGCATTTTTACTGTATTTTGAACTGTCCCGCCTTTGATTCTGATTGGTCAATAGTTCTCCATAGGTATTAATGGTTCACTGTCGCTCCTATTCTGATTGGCCGGTTTCTGTCGACCAATGAGAATAGCTTTCAGAATTTGAATTACTGTATTTCCCGGCAATTTCCAATATCCTAATTCTTGATATTGCGCCGTTCTAGATCTTTAGAAAGTTATTTTTTTTAATTATTTTTTATTTTTGAGGTTTGAGCTCTATTCTGATAATGTTTTCCGCCTTTATAAAGGCGATTTTTTTTTCATACTCCGCACGGACATGTTGAATGATTTCTCGCTGTTTTCCAGCCTGTCTCGTATCGGAATACATGTGAGGCGCAGTCCCTTCTGCGCCTAAGTCCCACACTGCGCCCCATACACTGGTGAGGAGCGGCGGACTTTTCCCCGCATGTATGAGCGCACCTCCTCGGATGGCGAATATTAGGCGCAGAGCCGCACTGCGCCCATGTCCCCGCACTGCACCCCACACACTGGCGAGGCGCAGCAGACTTTACATGTTATGTATGAGTGCACTACCTCGGGCGGCGAATCATAGGCGCAGCGCCGCACTGCGCCTAAGTCCCGCACTGCGCCCCAAACACAGGCGAGGCGCGGCAGACTTTACATAGTATGTATGAGCGCACTCCAGTGCCGACATAAATCAGACGCAAATTTTGCCGGAAAAAGTGCGCCCCGACATGGCGAGATTCATACATGCCGCCCATAATGCGCATATCAAGGGTCCGGAAGAGAAGAGGGAGTCCAGACCAGAAGTGCGTGGCCGCAAGTGGCTGAGGGAATTTGTAAGAGAGTAATAAGAACGAATGGAAGCAGAAAATGGTATCAAAATAGGAGAAAGGGAATTTGGAGATCAACACAATGTAGAAGGAGCAGAATGGAGCGAAAACTGTAGAGGGTAAAGGATAGTTATGGGCAACTAATAAAACATAGGCTGTCAAAAGAAGGGGAGAGATGGGACTAGGAAGGAGCAGGTGACAGGAAAAATAAGGATGACTAATGTAAAAGAGGATGAATAAAGATAGATAAGGGTAGGACTAGGGAGGAACAGAGGATAGAAAATAAGTAATAAGTATATGGGTGAAAATGAGGTGGAACTGGGGAGGAGCAGAGAACAAGGAATAAGCAACATAGGGAAATGTATAGTGATGTATATAGCAAAGTAAGGAAAGCAGAGAGTAAGAAAGGAAGGGAAACAAGCCTTAATAGCATATGATGGGGTAGGTAGGGTGAGAGATAGGGCATGATGAAATAAGGAAAGGTAGAAGACTGGGAAATAGATCAAATGTGGATGAAAGGAAGGTCAAGAATATGTATAATAAAATACAGAATATCAGGGCAGATAGAAAATATAGAAAATGCAGCAGCAAAAGGGAAAAACTAGGCATAACAATGAAGGTGAAGGATATATACATAGTAGGAAAAAAAAGCATGTCAATTTTCATATACACCCTAGGTAGAAAAATATTCCTATACATAAACATGTATCTATAAATCCATATATCTTATCCTCATACCACTCCCAAGAGGAGAAGTGTGCTTTAACGTGTCTAATAATTCAGTACATAGAAAACATTAATCAGATGGAGAGAAGAAACGTATTTAGAGAAAATTGTGTGTCGGGACCTCCTAGTTGAACTCTGGTGTGAGTAATAGAAAGGCAAAGAAGAAAGCCAGCATTATGACCAAAAGTATGGTAAAGACTTAGTTGAAAATGCAGTCACATTCTCTGTTTAGACCACCTGGATGTAAACTTCCCAGGTGGTTTAACTAGGCCGCCTCTATTTTTTGTGCATAGAGATGTGATTGTCTCTACGGTGAGGTCGAGACACCTGCTCCAGTACTTGAAACCTGAGCTGGGATATTTGGTGTTTGGTCTGTATGAAATTAAAAGGAAGGGAGAGTCACGTTGATGGGTGGCTTCACCAATGTATACAAAGATGCAGATACTACAAAGGAGGAATTGCAGGTATAATGACTCGTCGGTTTGATTGGTTTACCAATGGATGGATGATAGACTGTATCACCTTTGATGATGTTGGCATAATGGGTACAATCTAGACATAGAAAAGTGAATCCAGCTTGTTAATTTCCATGTACCTTTATTCTTAATATTCTCATGCTACAGATATCATCTGAACTGACATTTAATGGGTCCCCATATTCCCATTGTTACTCATAGTAACAGTTCAGTATGCCGTAAAGTCTTGCCAGTAACTCCTTGTTTCTAATCAAATTGACTTTTTGTATTCACTTATTCAGCATGAAACACATTGAGGCTTCAACATATAATGTATCGCATTTATGAACTAAAGTTTTAAAGCAAATTTTGGGGTTTTAATTGACAGTTTTTGTCTTTTATTTTTTTGTGAGGCATTTCAAAAAAGGGTTTTTTCAAGCGAGTCTCCTACGTAGTAACACTTTTTGATCCCCTCTCCACACCTGCAACATTTTGGAGGCCACGGCTCCTTTTTCAAGCATGTCGGAAGTACGCTCATGTTGCCTTTATAGAATTCCAATTAAAAGGGCCCTTTTTTAAACCCGGAACCTTTTAAAAAATTTTAATTTTCCAGAGCGCGGAAGAAATTCTGGCAGGGTCTTTTAGTAAACATTCAATTTTTATCCCTTTTTACATTCCACGAGTGAGATCTTAGAGTTAAACGCTCAAGCTACACTCTTTTTTGAGGGCATCTGGCATCATTGATTCACCTTCTGATCCAGTGAAGTTCTCTCCACAGAAAACAAGTGGTAATGTCATTGTGATCATTACCTTCAACCTCTTTCTAAAAAACCCCCCCATTTTTAAATCACTAATGTTATTTTCATTTTTAAAAAGCCTAATTCGTAGATTCTCCAAACCTTCTAACTTTTTCGTTTTTTTCCAATTTCTTTATCACTCAATCATTCACTCACTCTTTTTTGTTTTTATTAGTCTAATTTGAGACGTGTTCATTAAGTCTGATTTTAAGAGGCCTAGATTCTGTTAAGTGGAACCATGTACCTTTTTTGGGGTGAGTTGATACTCTTCCAATTAATTATGCTTGGACAATTTTGGCAAGCTAAACATGGGTATGTGCCCACTTTTTTAGTACATAATAAAAGTTGTATAGATTCTTCTGTTGTTTCAAAATGTGAACAATATAATTGTCACTTTGTAAAATATTCCACAATTTTACCATTGCGTGTTTAGTCAAACCTGCATGCCTTTCGTACATGGTGTGGCAGAGCGACCGCAGGCAGTCGCCTGTTTCTGCCACTGGCAAGTATACAGGAAAATTACAAAAACACGCCAGCAAAGGTTCCGGCCTTGGTGGGTGGGGACCTTTTTGTTTTAATTTTGTCAACCACAGTAAGTGGTTGGCTGCCATTTATAATTAGTTTTGCTGTTCTTAGTCTGCTCTTATCGGGATTAGACAATGTGTGGGTCGGTGTCTACTCCCCGTGTTCCAGGCCAGGTTTTAGGCAGGTCACTGGAGGTTATAAAAGGCCTGTGCCTGCAGGTGTTCGGGGGGTGGCGTGGTTTGAAAACTGGCAGTACAGCAGAGTAGTTGGCTCTGCCTCCCTGGAGGCTTGAGAGAAGTTAACAGTAAGGATTTGGGTTTTGGGGGGGGGCTGTGCAGTAGGCACAGATCCCTTGTAAATCGAGGGTTCTTTCGGTTTAGTTAGTGGCAGATGGGCCAGGTTTAATTTTTTTTGGGAAAGCTTTTAAAAATGTGCCGGAATAAAACTGGCTGAGTCCAGAAAGAAGAGGCCTTTGTCAGTGTGCCATTAATCGCTTACCAAAGCAGCGATCCCGTGAGCGAAGGACCCTGGACCAGTCTAAGATGTCGGCTAGATGAGAGTGAGTTGTCACAATGGATATAAAGTCTAATCTGGAATCTTTGTCCTTTCTCATTTTTCTCATTCTGATTGAGGGTGACTATCAGAGTGACATTACCACTTGCTTACTGTGGAGAGAAGTTTACTGGATCAGAAGGTTAGAATCAATGACACCCGGATGGCCTCGATGAAGAGTGTAGATGGAGTGTTTTCCTCTTACATCCCATGAGTGAGATCTAGATGGCTAAAACACGATGTGTTGACTAAAAGAGCCTGTCAAGATTGCTTCTTGGCAGCTCTGGAATAATACTGTTAGGGATCCTAGATATACAGGGATTGACAGACTAGTGCGCCCTAGTGCTAATAACCCCAAGGCTGTCCCTGCCTGCTTGCCAACCTAACCCTGAGTGGTTGGTGACAACTGGGCAACAGTCCCTACTCTGAATAAGTGCAACACAAAACAGACGAGATAGACAAACACAATAGTAAAGAAGTCAGCAGAAATGGGTCAAAACCAGGAAGGGCAACCAGACCAAGACATAAGCAGAAAAAAAAGTCAAAAAGGGAGACAAAAGGGCGTAATCCAAAGCACAAGAAGTAAACTAAAAAGCACACTGTGTTAACTGCAAAAACCCCGTGAGACCTAAACCCGGAGAGACTAAAAAAGGGAAACAGGGCCCATCCCAACTGATTGGACCGGGTCCCTGAATTTAAACACAGCCAATAAGGGCAGACAGCGTCACCACCCTTTTTCAATTCCTTGCTGCTAGACAAAATAAGCAGAGACTTTTGGAGGAACCTGTCAAACAGTGTTAGCAGAACGAAGGGGGAGGGGTTTTAACAGAAAAACACAATTTGTGTACAAAACCAAAATCATGGCCAAAAGTGCATATTATGCCTTTTCTTCAGGACAGGACTGCACCGAGACCCGAGCTGGTGCGGGTATGACATTGTATCTTCAGTAGATTATTAGTAATGACTTATAGAGAATTTGTTACAAAGTATATTTTCCTATTTTTGTCAAAGATTAGTGATACCCCTACTATGTATAAAGATATGTTTTTAATATATTTTAATTTAATTATAATAAGTACTAGGTTAATAAAAGTATCATGTGATTGGATGTATATAAAGGCAATACGAGCGTACTCCAAACATGCTTGACAAAGGGCGTGTGACATCCAGAACATTGCAGATGCTGAGAGGTGATCAAGGAGTGTTACTACACTCTGGAGACTCCTCTCTGAACAAAGACTTTGTTAATATACCTTCACAAGCTATATAAGACAAATGACCGTCTATCAACCACCGGTAATCTTTAAACGTTTATTTCATAAATGCATTGTATGTTGAAGCCTTAATGGGTTTCATACTGAATATGTGAATATTAAAAGTCAATTTGAATAGAAGGCGTTATTGGCAAGACTATACGGCATATTGAACTGTTATTTAGACATGGAAAAGTACCTATTTTGAGGGTAGAGAGAGTAGTTTGAGTTGTCGGTTTGGGGGTTGGACCTATGTCGGCACAGACTAGTCGGTCCCTAATATTCCTTGGTCTCTTGTTACAAATACGTACGGGTGATTGAAATTCATGGATGTCGGGATAGCTTTCTCAAGATATTCCAGGCTTTTTTAATGCATTGATGTATTTTGGGCATCAAGGAATGGTATGTATTAACAAAACAAATGCGAGGAAGATCGGGGCAAAACATATGGGGTGTTTAACTGAGTGCTGTAGCATGATTGGTAGTCCTGTTCAGATAAACCCTATGTTGGAACTTCAATTGGTTCAGTTCTGGTCCTTGGGTCTGAGACTATCCTATTAATACAGGTAAATTGTGAAATAGGTAGAGATTTCTTAACATGATGAAGGTGGCAACTCTGGTAATGTAAAAGGGAATTACAATCCATGGGTTTAACGTAAAGGTCAGATAAACAAGTTCATCTATGGATTTAATGATCCATGTTTCAAGGGAGTTGATGCGATTTTGATCATGGGGCAAGATGAAAAATAGGCCAGGCAAAATTGAAATGTGTAAAAAAAGTTAGAATAGTGTCTCCTATCCAGATGCAAAAATGCTATCAATGTATCTGTGCTATATGAGAGCATGGGTGACAAAGAGAGGATGATTGTAGACAAATTGATCCTCAAAAGTATTCAAGAAAGTATTGGCATATTATGTTGGACCCCATCGCAGTGCCTTGTTTCTGTAAATAAAATTGATTTCCTAGTAAAAAATCATTGTCAGAGAGGTTTCAAGTATTGGAGCAGGTGTCTTGACCTTGATGGGGAGTCAATCACATCTCTATGCTCAAAAAAACAGAGGCGACCTGGATACACTGCCTGGGGAGTTTGCACTTAGGTAGTCTAAACAGGTGATGTGACTACATTTTCAAATAAATCTTTACCGTCCCTTTGCTCATATTACGGGCTTTGTTCTATGTCCTCAAACTATATTTAAACTAGAAGGTACCAACACACTATTTTCTCTAAATATGTTTCTTCTCTCCATGTGATTCATTGTCAATTTTATTAATGTGCATGTACCATGTTCTGTCTACTGATTTACTGTTATTGACCTTTCTCTCTCTAGACTCGTTAAAGCCTCTTCTCCTCTTGGGGGTGGTACACAGCTGAGATATATTGGTTTATGGATAGATATATATGTATAGTGATATGTTTCTACCTAAGGTGTATATATGATGATTCACATTCTTTTTCCATACTATGCATCTATACTTTACCTTCATTCATATACCTAGTTGTTCTGTTTTGCTGCTACATTTTCTATCTATCCCCAATATATGGTATTTATTTTACATATTCTCGACCTCCATTTTTCACCACTTGATCTATTTCCCAGTCTTCTACCTTTCCTTATCCCATCATACTCTATCTCTCACCCTCCCTATCCCATCATATGCTATTGGGGCTTGTTTCCCTTCTATTCTGTCACATACACACTCACCAGCACGTGACTGGGGGCCACTGTAATGGGGTAGATTTATCTCCACTTGCGCTCACCTCTCAATCAGATAGCGAATCAAGCATAAATCACACCACAAGACAGTTCCAGCACCCCAAAGTTATCCGCTGCTACCACCTTCCTTCAATAATCAAAAAGAAACCAGCCAGAAGGAATCTGATTCCTAACAGATATTCTAAAAACACGTAAAAAATGCTTACAGGGTCACCTCACTGCTCTCCAGCAGCTACAAAAAAATACACTCCTTCAAGGAAATGGATCCGTGAAGAGACAAGAATTAACATATTACTTGTAACTTTAATATTGAACGATTCACAATGCTTACATAAACAAAATACACTAACAATGACAATGACATATGCATCAATACAGTTATGAAAATAAATGGGATAAAACTTAGAAAGATTTCACACTTACAGATGTTTCAGCTTTCAGATCCAAGGGGTATGGATAAAGAAAAATGGAGCACAGCTCAATCAGAAATTGAACCCCAGGCTTTATAGGCCCAAAACTCTGTCCAGGTTTCCCCTCCTCTCTCATATTTGGCTACTCTTTTACTGGCTGAAAATATAATGAGGTGGGTGGACTCTTGTTGTCTTATGAGGTTTGTTGCTTACTATCCCCACTAGATGGCAATCATAGACTGTGCTTCTGCTGTGGACAGATCAATGACCTCTGCACTGTTGTGTTTATTGTTGGGCGGGAGTCAAATGTGACATATGTTATACTTTTCTGCATGGGGATTGTGTATGTTACGAGTCGTAAAATTGTCATTAATTTAGGGCTTATCAGATATGCACTGGGTTGTAACCACACGGGGTAATATACTTGTCTAAAATGACTTTCTGTTAAGTTTCACAATCACAGGCTACACATTCCATTCCCACAGAGGGGGGGGGGGTTTGAGCTACAGGGGTTGGAGGCTCATACTCTAAGACATGGTTTAATGACAATCCCTAATACATTTAATTTTCAGTGTACTACATTATATATTCTGACTCTGCTTTCCTTATTTTGCTATATGATCACTATACATTCCCCAATCTTAATTATTATTCGTCCTCTGCTCCTCACCAGTTCTGCCTCTTTATCACCCATATACTTATTATCTGCATTTTCTATCCTCTGTTCCTCCCTAGTTCCACCCTTATCTATCTTTATTCATCCTCTTTTACATTAGCCATCCTTATTTTTCCTCTGTCACCTGCTCCTTCGTAGTCCTGCCTCTGTCCATCTTTTGACAGCCTAAGTTTCTATAAATTGCCCATAATTATCCTTTATTATCTGACAGATGGATCCAAACACCTATCTAAAAACTTATGTTCACACGGAGTCAGCACACCATGTGAACATACTGACTGCTGTGGATTTATTCTTTTCTACATAACTGCCAAGGGTGTTGGACTTTTGATGCTGCACAGATGGGATGACGTTTTGGTGTTAGTGCGCAGTGTTGTATTTCATTAAACCACAGGGGTTTTTATTTGTTCAAAAAGTTCCAACTTTCTCTCATCAGTCTATAGAACTTTTTCCTAAAAGCACTGTAGAACATCCAGGTGGTCTCAGACAAACTTGAGATGGGCCATAATGTTATTCTTGAACAACAACATCTTCCTTTGTGAAATCCTCTTAATAACTTTGTTTTCGTTCAGTATTTCTCTAAAAATGGACACTTGAACACAGAGTTTTTCAGTTAGTAAAGTCTTCTGCAGGTCTTTTGTTGTTATCTTTTGGATTTTTTATGATTATCTATTTTTCTTCTGGGAGTGACCATCATTGGATGTCCACTCCTTAGGAAAGCAGCAACAGTCCTTAATTTTCTCTATTTGTAGGCAATTTGAAAACTGTAAATTGATTTACAATCAGGTCGCCAACAATGCTTTTTAGCCTCTTGAGGTCTTCTGAAAGCTGTTTGCATCGAAACATGGGTCACAATTAGAGATGGGCGAATTTCTCAAAAATTCGATTCGGTCACTTCACCGAATTTTCCGACCAAATTCGTTTCGGTCCTTCTTTCTTCGTGACGTATCTCTTTAAAAAACAGCTTTTTCCAGGCTGAACAGTTCCTGCAGTGTGCTGTAGAACGTTGCGCCATGCTTAAATATGCAAAGGGAGCTTGGTTTGGTCTTCATACAATATTGTATTTTAGTATGACACGCACATGACTGCCACCGCTCTTAAAATCGCTTCACTATAAAATTCCCTGGGCACATAAGAGGGCAAAACTGACCAAAAAACTGAAGGGGGAATGTAGCCTGATAAAGTCATGGCAGCGACAGCTGGAAAGAAACGAGCTGAGGGCTCAGGTGGCAACATCATTTGACAGAGCGTGGAGGTGACGGCGGCGGGCCACAGCAGCATGAGGTCAGAGAGGGGCACAATGACATTCTGGAGGTGGCAAAACACGAGGAAGCCACAGAGGGGCACAATGACTGAGAGCGAGGTCATGGCGGCAGCAGATGAGTCAGGCAGTGGCACAATGACAGTCTGGAGGTGGCAAAACAGGAGGAAGCCACAGAGTGGCACAATCACACAGTGTGGAGGTCACGGCGGCAGCAGGATGAGATCAGGCAGTGGCACAATGACAGACTGGCGCCCGCAAAACCTAATTACGCCACAGAGTGTCACAATGAGACAGTGAGGAGGTCACGACAGCAGCAGCCTGAGATCAGGCATTGACACATTGCCATTCTGGAGGCGGAAAAAAACAGTATTAGGCCACAGAGTGGCACAATGATACAGTGTGGAGGTCACGACAGCAGCAGCATGAGATCAGGCAGTGGCACAATGACATTCTGGAGGAGGCTACTCAGGAGGTAGCCACAGAGTGGCACAATGACTGTGTGCGGAGGTCACGGCGGCAGCAGCATGAGGTCAGGCAGTGGCACAATGACACAGGGGGAAAAAAGGACATGGCACAGCCACAGTGAGTCAGCCAGAGATGAGACCAGTGGCACAATGACACAGTGTGGATGCGGAAAACAGAAAGCACAGGGGCACAACAACAGGCAGTCAGGGGCAGCATTGAGTGTCATACAGTTGGCACAATGACCAGAGTGGTAGCGGGAGGTGGAGTGGCTAGGCATGACAGTACCCAGGGTAAAGATGAAGTGAGATCGCAGATGATTTGGAAAACGGGACCAGCAAAATGTGTGTGGAAAAGTCAACGGCCCCGCGAGTGGATCAACAGGCAGAGGTTTCACTGCAAGTGGGTTGGCAATCCGTCCGGATGGTGTAGGCAAGGGAACTGTCAGATGTGTGGATCAGCTTCCATCAGAATGTGGTGACATGTTTGAACCCATGAGCCTGAGGTTGGTGTGTGGAAATCCTGGCCGATCCACGCCTGATTCATCTTGACAAAGGTCAGTCGTTCCACATTTCCCGTGGACAAGCGGGTTCTTCTTGGGGTAACGATGGCCCCCGCCGCACTGAACACCCGCTCTGATGCCACACTACTGGCCGGGCAGGACAGTTTCTCCACTGCAAACTCGGCAAGTTGCGGCCACACATCCAGTTTGGCTGCCCAGTAGTCCAGCGGATCTTCTAACTGAGGTGGCAGAGTGCTGTCCAAGTAGGCTACAACCTGTTGGTTCAGGGACTGCTCCAGGTCCTGCTGCTGCTGGCGACTGCCCCCTCACTAGGCGGGTGAAGGAAGCTGCTCATCAGTGACTCCAGACTTAGGTTACTACTGATGGAGCTGGTACTGCTCCTACCTCCCCACCTTCCCCCAGCAGCCGCGGCAGTAGTACGTGAGCGCTGAGGAACCCCCCGGTCAGACCTGTCAGAGGAGGGACGATGCCGCACATAGGCAGCAGCCAACTGATTACGGAGGATTTCCCTATAGTATTTGAGTTTGTCTTCCCTCTCAATAGCTGGGAAAAAGGCTCCCATTTTGGACCGGTAGCGAGGGTCCAATAGGGTGGAGAGCCAGAAGTCATCCCTCTGTCGGATGCTGACTATTCGGCTGTCACTAGCCAGGCAAATAAGCATGCTGCGGGCCATCTGCACAAGTGACTCCGAGGGGCTCCCTGCCTCCATTTCCACTGTATACTGCCACGGTGCTTGGGGGTCATCTGCCTCGTCTTCATCATCTCCATCCACCTCCAACAGCTGCTCCTGCTCCTCCTCTCTTGTCACCATGGTAGAAAATCCACTCATTTCACCAGACAATGCTTCTGCTCCAATGTTCTCCTCCTCCTCCTCCTCCATTTCAGTCCCCACCGGACTCATGTGGCCACGAGATGTAGTCGCCACGTCTCCAGTCCCCTGCCCAGACAGATTTTTCAGCATCTGTTCCAGGACATGAAGCAGTGGAATGATGTTATTCATCCCGTAGTCCTGGCGACTGACAAATAACGTCGCCTCCTCGAATGGCCTCAACAAACGGCAGGTGTCACGCATGAGCTGCCACTGGCTGACATCAAAGTTACACAGGGGAGTACTTCTGTCTGCCTGGATCATCAAAAAATTGTTAATGGCCTTTCTCTGTTCATACAGTCGGTCCAACATGTGCAGGCTGGAATTCCAGCGGGTGGAAACATCGCATATCAGAGTGTGTTGAGGGAGGCCGTTCTGCCGCTGCAACTCGAGGAGGTTGTTCCTGGCTTTGTACGAATGGATAAAGTGCATGCACAGTTTCCTGGCCATTTTCAGAATGTTCTGAAGATCGGTGGAAGACTTTAGGAACCTTTTCACAACCAGATTGAACACGTGCGCCATGCAGGGCGCATGGACCATCCCTCCTCGGTGCAGCGCGGACACCATGTTCCTCCCATTGTCCGTCACCATGGTTCCGATTTGCAGTTGGTGCGGAGAAAGCCACACATCGATTTCTTGCTGCATGACGCGGAGCAGCTCCTCCCCTGTGTGACTTCGTTCGCCGAGGCAAGCCAGGTGTAGAACTGCGTGACACCGCTGTGCCCTACACATGTGGTATGATGGAGCAGTACTTGTGGAGGCTGAGATGGTGGTGCAGGTGCAGCAGTTTGACAACGTGGAGGAGAAAGCGGCGTCTCCTGTCCAAGTTGTTGGTGTGCCTGGGCTGGAAGCACATTCACCCAGTGGGCCGTAAAGGACATGTACTGGCCCTGACCGTAGTTACAGCTCCAGACGTCCGCGCTGCCGTGCACCTTGGAACAAACCGATAAGCTCAAGGACTGACCCACCTTCTGTTCTACATATTTATGAAGTGCTGGTACTGCCTTTTTGGAAAAGAATTACGGCTTGGAACTCTCCATCTCGGCTCGGCACAAGCCATTAGTTCTCTGAACGGTGCAGAGTCCACCATTTGGAAAGGGAGGGACTGCAGTACCAACAACTTGGACAGGAGCATGGTCAGCTGCTGCACCTTAGGATGGTTGGACGCATACTGTTGTCTCTTTGCAATCACCTCGCTGAACGACTGCTGGCGCCATGAGTAGCGAGGAGCAGGAGCATCTGGACCGGGAGATGATGTCAAAGAGAAACAGCTTCCTTCCGCAGAGGTGGTGGTGCCTTGACTGGCTGCAATGGCATGCATGCCACTGGGCGCTGCTGCTGCTGCTGTTGCTGCGGCGGCAGGATGGACCACCACATCTGAGCCACGTTTTTCCCAGGCCACCGGATGGTGACGCTGCATGTGTTGACGCAGGGCCGTGGTGCCAACGTTAGCTCCCTGGCCACGCTTCACTTTCTGCCCACAGATTCTACATATACCCATATTCGGCTCCTCCGTTGTCTTAGCAAAGAACTGCCACACCGCCGAGTATCGGATTTTACCGCCAACGCTTCCGCACTGAGTGACTACTGCCGCCGTTGCCTCGCTGAGCCCCTGTGCTGCTACTTTCTTGGACCTGCGAAGCGGGTTTTTTACCCCGTGGCCGCTTGGCTCCCAACCTCACACTGCTGCTATCCTGCTGACTCACGGCCACACAACCCACTTGCTGGCTGCGCTGCTGCCTGACGCGCAAGCTGACGCTCTCCTCTCCTGACTATGATGAAGCCCTTGCCTCACCCGGCTCCCAAGTGCGGTCGGCTACATCATCATCTATTTGTGTTTCATCGTCACTGCTGTCCTCATCACCGGTCTTGGTATGCCGAGGCTGACCTCTCACAACATGACCTCCCATGCCACTCTCCACATCTATACTTTGCCGCCTACTGCAAGAAGCAGGCGATATTGGCCCCATTTCTTCGCTGCCAAGTAGCTGCTGACTGCCCTCCTCAATTGTTCATCCTCGCTATATAGTGGCGCTGAGCCCAGACCACATAGTAGATCTCTGGCTGAGGGAACTGGATGGGACAGAGGCGGGCTGAGGACAGGTGAGGGCCGCTGACCCGCTCCCGGGCCATGCCAACTAATGGTTGTGTCTGAGGTTCCCACCGACTCTTGGCTGGGGTTGTCAGATGTCATCTGGGAGGAAGAGGATGACCTAGTCAACCAATCAAGAACCCTTGGGTTGCTGAACAACACACGGCTGCTAGATGACAGCGGCAGTTGTGGCCTCACCGAGTGACCCCTGCTGCGACGTCCCCTTGCTGTGCTGCGACCTGGGCCTGTTCCAGGAATGTTTGTGCCACTGCCACTCGCAGGTGCAGAGCCTGCCACCTCTCTGTCTGACATACTGTTTGTTTCTAAAATGTACAGACATGTTTGATGATGGATATCTGTATTTGATAAATATACACCCTGTTTTTGACTCCAAATGAACCAGTAACAAGCTTGGGTAACCCCTTTGGTTATAAATTGCGCTCCACAAATGGCCAGGAAAAATTTACTTGTATGTGTCGTTTAAAAACACTGTGTGTTTTACTAAATGTAAAAGCACAAACAGGCTTAATTAACCTTCGGACATGAATTAGGCTACAGGAAAAATCTATATATTTTGGCGTTGAAAAAGACGGTTTATTTTTGTCAGCACACCAGCAAAACAACGCTTAATTAACCCCTGGATGTAAATTGCGGCAAAGAATTGAGCCGCACAAACTAGTAGCTTTGTAGCGTGTTACAATTGCGTGTTTTCTACGCCACACAACAAGTGATACAGTTGTAATTAACCTTTGCTTGTGAATTAGGCTACAGGAAAAATTTATATATTTTGGTGTTAAAAAGACGGTTACTTGGGGTCAGCACACCAGCAAAACAACGCTTAATTAACCCCTGGATGTAAATTGAGCCAAAGAATTGAGCCGCACAAACTAGTAGCTTTGTAGCGTGTTACAATTGCGTGTTTTCTACGCCACACAAGAAGAGATACACTTGTAATTAACCTTTGCTTGTGAATTAGGCTACAGGAAAAATTTATTTTTTGGCGTTGAAAAAACGTTTCTTGGGTCGGCCACCAGCAAAACAACGTTTAATACCCTGATGTAAATTGCGCAAAGTTGAGCCAAAAAAAGTTTGAGCGGGTTCAATTGCGTGTCACGCCACACAACGATCAGTTTAATTAACCCTTGTGTGAATTAGGCTACAGGCAAAATTTATATTTTGGCGTTAAGCGGTTCTGGGGTCAGCACACGCAAAACACACTTAATAAACCTGAGTAAATTGCGCAATAGAATTGAGCAGCCAAAAATGAAGTGGTATTTGTATTGTAAAAACGCTGTTTCCTTAAATGAATACAACAGGAACTGGCTTAGATCCCCCTTGGATATTGAATGTATATGCAGCTGCAGTGGACGCACACTGGATTTCAGATCCAATACCCCAAAAAATTAGAAATAGAACATTAAGAGAACAGTCTCTGAGACAAGCTGAGACACCCCACAAAAATCGCTGTATAAAAATCAATTCTTCAGTAAGAGCTATCAGCCGCGGCAGCACCTTCCCTGATGAGCACAGTGAGAGGAGTGTGAGCTCCCGGCGTCGCGCCCGGACTTATATAGTGCGGTGACGTCACAGAATCCCGCCGGTCTCTGATTGGCTTCACCTCTGCACATGTCATGCAGGCTATGCCCTTCTTCCTCCCAGAGTGCTTTGCCCCATGTAGCGCCATGTGCTCGCAGCCATTTTATCAATCAAAAGCACACTTCGTTCACCCGAAGTACCCCAAAGTTCGACTTCATTCCGAGCCGAAGTTTTCCTGAAATTCTAAACGAATTCTAATTCGTTAGAATCGATTCGCCCATCTCTAGTCACAATTATCAATCTTTCTCAGGAAAAAAACATTTGCCTTTAACCAGTCTTTGTGTGTCTTTTATTGCCAAACCCCCAGTTGTAATCTCATGTCCCTAGCTGAAATCATATTTGCCAATTAGCTCTTGACAAAGTCATTAAAGGGGCTATCTGGTTCCTATAAAAGCAAATATTAAGCTGTAGGTGGCTCAAAAAATCCAAACATACAAATAAAAAAAAAAAAACATCACATTTTTACTCACTGCTCTGGAATGTTTATTCTGTTACTCATTAAAATACATAAACAATGCAACTGTTTGTGTTAGGGTATGTTCACATGGTGTGCTGACTCCGTGTGAACATAAGTTTTTAGATAGGTGTTTGGGTCCATCTGTCAGACCCTAAATGGACCCAAACACGCATCGAATAACGTGCAATGTGGTTTACATTGCTTTTACTTTGAAACATGCATCGACGTTCACACGAGTGATCAACGATACGTGTCTCATGGCGTCTTTTGGATCCGTTCCGAGAATTGACATGTCAATTCTCGGAACGGATCCAAAAGACACAGCAGGAGCCCTATTTAAAACTATAGGGTGTGATCCTGCTGCATCCAACACACAGCTGCATATTGGATACATGTTGGATTCAAGTGACACTGTGTTTTTGGATGTGATTTTCGGATCCAAAACGGATCCAAATTGAATTTAAAAATGCCGTATGAACACCCCGTTATATAAATTTATTTAGATTGTATCTGTCTATAACTGTGACTTACATAACAAACAAACCACATTTTGTAAATAATCAATGCAGAAATTCCGATGATTCCAACGAGATGAGATTCACTCAGTTTTTCTTGCAACTGTAGTTAATGAAATGATATGACCGTGCAATCAAGGTCTTGTGGGCATAGAGGCACTGAAGTATAGAACAAAACTGCATTAGTCAAGTACAATTTCTATTCCATACAAAATTGTACATAATCTTAAAAAATTCCTTACTTTTGTTTATAAAGCCTGCTGTTCTGCATTAATTGTTGTAGCAATCCAACCAAGGAGAAAGTCTCTCTGTAAGGAAAAATGATTTGTCGAAATAACATTAAAATTTATCCTTGCATGTTTGGAACACGCTGGAAAATAAGACAAACCTATGATAACAAGACAAGCACCTTTATGCATGAGGTATGAGAATAATGTTCAGTGGGATCAGATGTCAACTCATGTTATGTTCAAATGTACAGTCTATGAAAAACAAGTGGCACTCTTCTAAGGCAGTAGGTCTGACACATAGATATCCCTTCAATATACACAAGATTGGCCTGATAGGTGAGATGCTCAACTTTTGCTATCAGGCATAAAGCTCTGAAGGGCTTCTGTGTATTAGTAGTGGCAGACTGGACCAGACTCTCTGTACGAGGCAATGATGATGTTGTGTTGTGTTGTGTGATCATCAGATGAATCGTATGGAAGGAAAAGCCAGATTCCTCGTTGACATCCCACAAAGGAAACATGAATAGACAGGCGTGTAGAAATCACAGTTTGATCTTTTCTTAGTGTTCCAAGAGTGAACTACTTTCCTCTTTCAGTCTATATCAATTGCATTTTCAGGTTAGATCTAACCTCTTTTGCTTTTGGTCGCCCCTTTGCTCTTAACCTGAATTTTTTTGAGGGTTCTTTTAGGAGGCTGCCGGGGGTAAGCTAATTGTTTCAAGCAACCCTAGTCTGCCAACCCACTTGCTTACATTTTGCATATCAGAGAGATCAGTTTTGGAATAAAAACATACTGGACTGACAAGCTCATGTGATAATTCCACCCCTACATATTTTTTGGATGAATGTAAGCATTTGTGCTTTTCTCCTTGCAATGACCAGCAATGCCAAAACATCCGGGGCTCGGGCCCTTAAATTTTTCTGAGTAGGGCTGGGTTCACACGGAATTTTTTGCGTCTCATTGTGAACTGCGGATGTATTTTTACAGCGAAAAACCTTTGTATGTAGGCTCAGGAGAAATATAAGTGACTACACTGCAGTTACATTTAGTGACTTACAGGAGACGTCTCTGAAGAGTTGTTCTCTTTCTCTTCTTCTCCATTTGTCCCAGATGCCATGACAACTTCTACCGTCCACAGCTCTTCACTGAAAAATTTACAAAACAAACATCTTAGACTCCTCATTTTATCAGCATTTCTCTACAATTTCCTATCTCTATACAAAATCCCCATCTATAGTGCCCCAAATGGTAATAATTACCCCCTTGTAGGTAAATATTTGCCCCCTATAGCCAGGTAGTAGCCCACTATAGCCAGGTTGTAGCCCCCTTTAGCCAAGTAGTTGCCCCCTCTGGCCAGGTTGGTGCCCCCTTTAGGCAGTAATATGCCCCTGTAGCCAGTGATATGCTCCTTGTAGTCAGGTTACTAGCCCCCTGTAGCCAGCTTACTGCCCCCCTTAGCCAGTACTATGCCCCCCTTAGCCAGGTAATATGCCCCCTTAGCAGGTAATATGCCCCCTTTAGCAGGTAATATGCCCCTTTAGCCAGTAATATGCCCCCATAGCCACATAATATGCCCCCATAGCCACATAATATGCCCCCTGTAGCCAGTTATATGCCCCTTTATAGCCAGTGATATGCCCCCCTGTAGCCAGTGATATGCCCCCTCTGTAGCCAGTGATATGCCCCTCTGTAGCCAGTGATGAGCCCCCTGTAGCCAGTGATATGCCCCCTGTAGCTAGTGATATGCCCCCTGTAGCCAGTGATATGCCCCCTGTAGCCAGTGATATTCCCCCCTGTAGCCAGTGATATGCCCCCCTGTAGCCAGTGATATGCCCCCTGTAGCCAGTGATATGCCCCTCTGTAGCCAGTAATATGCCCCCATAGCCACATACTATGCCCCCTGTAGCCAGTAATATGCCCCTCTGTAGCCAGTGATATGCCCCCTGTAGCCAGTGATATGCCCCCCTGTAGCCAGTGATATGCCCCCATAGCCACATACTATGCCCCTCTGTAGCTAGTGATATGCCCCCTGTAGCCAGTTATATGCCCCCTGTAGCCAGTTATTTGCCCCCCCTGTAGCCAGTGATATGCCCCCCATAGTCAATAATATGCCCCATAGCCAGATAATATGCCCCCCATACATAATAAAAATAGAATTTAAAAAACCTACTCACCTCAGCACAGTCCGCACGTCCAGGTCCTACAGCTTGAGAACGGTGTAAGCAGCGTGATGTCATCACGTTACTTACGCCGTCTCGCGGGGCCCGGGACCTCCTCGGCCGGCAGAGCTGCCGGCTTAGAGGATCCCAGCGTCGCAGGGGGGTGATGAAAGCGGTGCGTCACGCCCCCTGCTACACCGACGTGTATGTACAGCGCCTCCTCCCCGACTCTGACTGCGCGGCCGCTGTGAAACGGCCGTGTAGTCAGAGATCGGCGGGCTCCGCCCGCACTAAGGAGCGCTTCAATCCCACGGTACCCCTGATGCCCAGTACATAATAAAATGGCTATTATGCTTATGAAGTTTCCTATGAAATTTAGATTTCTCTGTGATTATTTCCTCCATTTTTTATGGTTCTCTTGCAGTTTATGATAAAGATTTCAAAAATCTGTCTGTGAAGATTATTGCTCAAAAGTGACCAACAACCTTCCGTATTCATATGTGACAATGACTTTCATCAACCTATGGCTATGTCTACACCGCACAGAAAAACGTCTGTTTTTTCAGCGTTTTTCGTTTTCTAAAAACGCTGAAAAAAACAACTGTAAACTGGTGCCACAGACGTTAGTTTCCACAGAACGTCTTTTTTCTGCTCGTTTCATTTGCTGGTCGTTTTCTGAAACATGTTGCAAAAACCGCTAGAGGAGGGCAGAAAATTTACTATTGGAGTCTAAATAAAATGGCGGACATTTTTGGCATGCAAAAAAGGATGTTTTTTCAGCAGTTCTTTGCAGGCAGTGGACAAAAAACTCAGTTTTATGAATGTTTTAAGGATTTGGTTTTCAGGTCATGTTTTGTCCAATGCTGTGTAGACTTTGCCTAAAGGTACATTCCAATACATTTCTGTACTGGACTCTTTATTATTGGTAGTGGTTGGATTTTTTACTAACACGTCCCTGGGGAATCATCGTTGGTCAGTTTATTGCTCCAATGTTATTATATTCCACCCCACTATCAATTGCTGCAGCATGTGTTTTTCCAGTTCTCTCATTAGCTTCTTCAGGGATAAATGTGTATCATCTTTTCCAAAGACATGTGCAAACAATTGTGCTGCTATATTTAATCTGTCCAAACTGATAAGAGGTTTAAAACAAGTGATAGAACATGCTGTGTTTGTCATTGTAGACATTTCAGTTGGATGTTAGTGTGGTCAGTCACTAATCAAACAGAGTCTTATCTTGTCCCTCGATGCGCTGCACTTTGTCAGGTTTAAAATTCAAGACAGATTTAATGTATTTCTATTAAAACATGTTATATAAAATGTGTTGTAGTAATCGACACAATGTAATGGAACATTTTCCTGATGTTACATTGAAAATATTTAAAGATTTCTCACTATTGTTTATCTATACTTGTTTCCATGGTGGGTTCATGGTAATATATATATATATATATATATAATTTTTATATATAAAATTATATATTAATATATATAAATAATATATATATATATATATATATATATATATATATATATATATATATATATATATATATATTTGCAGATATTTAGTTATCATCATTAGGTTCGAGAGAAGGTGCTCATTTCAGTGCTAGCGACAACACGCAAGCCAGCGTATCGTCGGTTGCAGGACAGTCAGGTCTGTCATCGCTGGGTCGGTGCCCTGTGAATCTCAGTAACAAACAGCGTCACCAATCTGTTCTTCAGTGGTTAATGAAACCGGCAACAATCACTTTTACCTCCATGTACTACCAGTCATGGCAACAAATTTAGTAATCATCTTCGTCAGCATCCGTCAAACATGAAGCAAAGGCAGCCCAAATGTCAAATCAGTTACCCACCACTGTGGATAAACCATTTTCTGAAGACCTCGTTGATGACACAATGCGGTTGGGATCAGAAAGCATTTCAAAAGATCAAGAGACCAAAGAGGATGATTTAGTCTGCTCTGACGCCCAATCGCTGATGCCATCAGAGGAGGAGAATGAAGCCGGCACAAACCCCGAGCGGTTGGCAACGCCTTGCAGTGCCTGTTGCTTGTAGCCCGCAGCTCCAGGATGTAGAATGTTAGGACGAGGAAGTCACCTGTACTGATGATGATAATGATGATGATGACATTGCGGATCTAATGTGGTCTTTTCAACAGAATTTGCTTGCGAATACTTCATCACTGGCAAGGAGGGAGATGATGGGGTAGTGTCAGTACGGGTCCCGCCTCAAAAAGGGAGAGGGCGGTCGCACAAGTCCGTTGAGATTATTCCGCCAACCATGATCAGTGGAAACACCGCTCCTTGCTTATCACCGTCAAAAAGGTCCAGGACTTCTGAGGCCTGGGCCTTTTTCTATCAAGCCTCAGATTCGCGATGTCATATGCCGCATTTGCCATTTAATCTGTGGGTCATGCAGGTTTGAGGGTCATGCTGCAGTACAGGACAGGTATTGTTAATGTCCAGTTCAACTAAAATGGGGGTTCAAAGACTACTTTCTTCCAGCACTTTTTAATCTGTGGGTCATGCAGGTTTGAGGGTCATGCTGCGGTACAGGACAGGTATAGTCAATGTCCACTTCACTAAAATACTCGTTCAAATAATACTTTCTTCCAGCACTTTTTATTCTGAGGGTCCATAAGGGCATGTGTGGATTTTGGGGTCAGGCTGCATTAAAGGGCAGGGATAGTCAATGTCCATTTCACTAAAATAGTGGTTCAAATACTTGTTTCTTCCGGCACTTTTTATTCTGAGGGTCAATCAAGGACATCTTTGCTGGTTTTGGGGTCATGCCGCTGTAAAAGAAACCAACAGTAAAGGTCTTAATGAAAAAAGCATATATGCCATGCTTCAAGGCCATCAAAATGAACAGCGGTTACTGGGTGTCCACCCTCCTTGATCCCCCCCCGTTCCAAATCAAAAGTGGGGCAACTTCGTTCCAACCCACACAAATTTGACATAGAAGGGCAGGAATTTGAGACAGGACTCGTTGACCAACTGGATCCCCTAGGGCCCTGCCAGCTGAACCTTCGCGTTCCCGGTTGGGATGTTCTTGCTGCCACCACATATGTGACGAGTAGTGATGAGTGATTGTGTCAACTATCGTTATCAATTCGATAGTCGATATCGGCAATTATCATGACGATATCCGATAGTCGATAACAGATTATCGCCGATGACCATTAAAGTCTATGGGAGAGGAACAACACCTTCATTCTTACACCCAAAACGGGCTGGAGAAGCTGGAATTAACATCGACAACAGGAAACTGGGTACGTTCTACATCTTAGGGAAGACAATAAGGAAACAAGAGTCACAGAAAAAAAGTCACAGACTATTCACTATCCCTGTCCTGTACCACAGCATGACCCTTAAACCTGCAAATTAAAAAGTGCCATAAGGCAGAATTATTTGAACCATCATTTAACTTGAACTGGACATTGACAATGCTTGTCCTGGACAGCAGCATGACCCTTAAACCTGCATGACCCACAGATTAAAAAGTGCGGAAAAGGATCTTTAAAACCACCTTTTAGTTAAATGGCATTGACATTCCTGTCCTGGGCCACAGCAGGGCCCCCAACCTGCATGACCCACAGTTTAAAAAAAAGTGCAGAAAAAGGAGTTTTAAAACCACCATTTTAGTTGAACGGGGACATTGACTATCCCTGCCTGGACTGGGTATGACCTTAAAAACTGTCTGACCAACGATTAAAAATTGGGAAAAAGGAGTCTTTCAACCACCATTTTAGTTGAAGGGACTTTGATATGCTTTTCCTGGACTGCAGCATGACCCAAAATCTACATGACCACAGTTTAAAAAATGCTTTTTAAAAAGGAGTCTTTCAACCCCATTTAGTTGAACTGGCTTGACTATGCTGTCCTGGACCGAGCATGCCCCCTAAAAACCTGAAAGCCCCAACAGTTTAAAAAAAGTGCCGGGAAGAAAATAGTTTTGAAAGCAGTTTTTTAGTAAAAATGGACTTGACTATCCTATCTGTAAGCAGCATGACCCAAAAACCGACAGGCCCCCCTTAGGACCATCGCGAAAATTTTGCAATAAGAAATAAACTATATTAAAAACAACTCGTTTTCCAATTCTGCTGTGCTAGAGCTTTTTGCCATTTATTGGGACATTGTTCAACCGTGCATTAGAATTGTAAAAGAAACAAAAACAGATGTCCCAGTAGGTAAATGAGGCCTGTCTAAAAAATCTGTTTTTCTACTGTCAAGGGGTTAAAGGGAAAATTATGATCAAGGGGGTGAGGCTGTAAACGTGGATCACCCAGGTTCAGCTATCAGGGCTGGAATGGCCATGACTGGGAGGATGAGGAGGTAAGACTGCTGAATGCAGGTTGCATTAAACACCGAAGAACAGATTGGCAACGCTGTTCGCTACTGAGATTCACAGGCACCGACCCAGCAATGACAGGCCTGACGGTCCTGCAACCGACAATCCTCTGGCTTGCGTGTTATCGCCAGCACTGGAAGGAGCACCTTCTTTCGTACCTCTACCTCCATGTCCTGCACCCCTCTTTGCTCGCTTACCACCTGCATTTCGCTCCATGTTCAGAAAGATAAAAATTTAAAACTTTATGGTTGATGTTTTTGAAAGATGGCAAATCACAGCTATTCTTAAATCCCTCTAATTTCCAACAGCCAACTAGGATTAGAAACAGAATTGTTTCTATCGAATACCTGTGAAATGCGGTCTGGTGGAAGAACCGTAAGACAAAATCAACAGTTTTCTTCCTTCAGTCCCAGGGATTTACAACTGCCCAGTAGAACTAGGAATTGATAGTTTTCAACAAACTATCATACAAGTGCGCTATCTGCGCCATACTAAGATTCACCGAGCGCAATAAAACTATTCAAAAGTTACACGGATGAGAAATTGCATTTTTTTTGCAGCAATGACACACGAGAACAGTTACTAGAAAATTTCTGTATCCAAATTTAAGTACAAGGTGACTCTTTAAACAAAACTGGGCTGCACCAAAGTGAAATACAGCTTTTTAAAAGTTATACGGATAACAAAAGGTTTTTGCACCAATGAAATACACCAACAGTTACTAGAAAATTTCTGTATCCAAATCTAAGTACAAGGTGGCTCTTTGAAAAAAAACTGGGATGCACAAAATAAAAGGTACAATTTCACCTCAAGTGCGAGGTGTGCTGGCGACAAAATGGTAAAAAAATGCCATTTACATGTAAGTTCAAAGCAGAGTCTGGGCTGCACAATATACACCCTCCTTTCCAAAGCCTGTCTGTCCGTCCGCCCCCACGCCCCTGTTCACAGCTAAAAGCATAGTTTTCTGTATGAATAGAGAGAAGAACTGTGTCTCTGAGCTGAGCTGTATTGAGAGACACGCAGCACACGTCTTGCTATAGTGATAGACACTGAAAGACTGATACTGAACAGGAAACGCTTTTCTATGAAAAACGAGGTCATGTGATTTTTCCAGCCAATGACAACCATACACATCACAGTCATGACGTGGCACACCCAGCTCACCCTTCTCTAAGCTGATTTACTGGCTGCCAAAATGACAGGAAGCGACTAAAATGGCGCGATAGTAATAGATTATCTGCAGATTGTCACCTAAAATATCACGTGATCGGAAATTTCCGATCAGCCTAAAAATCGTGCCGATTTAAACTTTGTCGATTATAATCGCTCATCCCTAGTGACGAGATGTTGGTCCCTGGTGCAAAAAGTGATAGGGGTCTCCTGCCAGTTGCCATGTGCCATTTCCAATACCGGTTTCTTGTTTTGTGTCAAAGCTGCTACCGCTGCACCTGCTGTGGCTACGCCGTCCTCATGTTTTCGGTTAGCCATTGAACATAATGAACTATTTTAGCCTATGAATTTTTTTCTGTGACTTTTACAGCCTAATTGTCTTGCCTAAGATGTAGCACATATCCAGTTTACTTTTGTGGATGTTAATTCCAGCTTCTTCTCACCTGTTTGGCTGTAAGAATGAAACTGTTGTTCCTCTTCCATAGACTTTAAGGGTCATTGGCGATAATCTGCTATCGGCTATCGACTATTGACATGATAATTGCCGATATAGAATATTGACTCGATAACGATTGTTGACACGATTGCTCATCCCTAATCATCATCCATGTTTTTGTTTAATCTCACTACATTTTACACAAATTAGATTGTAGTCTGCTCTCAATAATTAGTCTTTCATGCACTGATCTGCTAGATCGTATCAATGCAATCTACAGTTGAAACAAGAAGTTTACATACACTATATAAAAAGACACATATGCATTTTTTTCTCACTATCTGACATGAAATCAGATTAAATCTTACCCATATTGGGTCAATTAGGAACCAAAATTATTTATTTTTGCCAAATGCCAGAATAATGAGAGAGAGAATTTTGTAAGGCATTTTATTACTTTCTGCAAAATCAAAAGTTTACATACATTTCATTAGTATTTGGAAGCATTATTCTTAAACTGTATGACTTGGGTCAAAAGTTTTGGCTATCCTTCAACAAGCCTCTCAAAATGGTTGGTAGAAATTTTTGCCCAACCCTCCTGACAGAACTGGTGTAACTGAGCGCCATGTTTGTAGGTTGCCTTGCTCGCACCTGCCTTTTCAGCTTAGCCCATAAATTTGCAATAGGATTGAGATCAGAGCTTTGTGATGGCCACCCCAAAACATTGACTTGGTTATCCTTAAGCCACTTTGCAAACAGTTTGGCAGTATGCTTCTGGTCATTGTCCATTTGGAAGACCTATTTCCGCCCAAACTTTAACTTCCTGACTGATGTCTTGAGATGTTGCTGCAGTATTGCCACATAATCTTCTTTCCTCATGATGTCATCTATTTTGTGAAATGCACCAGTACCTCCTGCAGAATAACAACCCCACAACATGATGCTCCAACCCCCGTGTTTCAAAGTTGGGATGATGTTCTTAGGCTTCCAAGCATCTCCCTTTTTCCTCCAAACGTAACAATAGTCATTATGTCCAAACATTCCAATTTTAGTTTCGTCAGAGCACAGGACATGTCTCCAAAAATGTAGATCTTTGTTCCTGTGTGCATTTGCAAACATGAATCTGGCTTTTGTATATTTCTTTTGGAGTAATGGCTTCTTTTTGGGAAAGTGGCCTTTCAGCCCATGTTGATACAGTATTCGTTTCACAGCATCTTCACAAGGTCTTTTGCTTTTGTTCTTGGGTTGATATGCACATGCCAGACCAAAGCACGTTCATCTCTGAGACACAGATGATCGAGACACCTTCAGATATCTGGATATTGCACTCAAGGATGAACCAAACTTTTGAAAGTCCACAATTCTCTTCCTGATATCTTGGCTGATTCCTTTAGACTTTCCCATGATGTTACACACAGAAGCAGTGTGTTTCTGGTGTGCTTTAAAATATATCCACAGGTGTGTCTCTAATTAACTCAGATGTTGCCAAAAAAACCTATCAGGGGCTTCCAAAAACATGACACCATCATATGGGCTGTCCCAAATTGTTTAAAGACATAGTAATCCTAAAGTATGTAAACTTTAGACTTTGCAGAAAATAATAAAAATGCCTTTAAAAAATTATCTCTCATTGTTTGGCATTTGGCAAATATAAATAATTTTGGTTCCTAATTGACCTAAAACCAGTAAGATTTAGTCTGATTTCATGTGAGTACAACATGCCTATGTGTCTTTTTATATAGTGTATGTAAACTTGTGGTTTAGAAGCTTGCTGTAGTTGGATTCCTTGTCACCCTCCTTTTCTCCTTTATTTGCAAAGCACCAATTTATTTTGTAAAGCTGTACAGAGACTGTCATTATCCTTTTCTTTCCTGGTTCCCTTTCTCAGAGTAATATGTCACAGCGTCACCTAGAAGAAGCCTACAAAAGATATTTAAACAGTGGAAACACCATGCAAATCTTGAGTAGAATGGGGTATCAGTGGTTAGCACCTGGTCCATCCAACCATTTTTCAGCATTCAATTCATCTTCAAACACTCATCTGAAAACTGCCTTATATTTAGCAATTTTCAGATGCATTTTGAACAGTTAGTTCAAAACGCATCAAGGCCTCATCAAAAATGTGCCACACATTTTGACAGGGTTTTGAAGCTCTCTATTGATTCCTATAAGCATTTTACTCATGGAAAGCGTCTCAAGAATTGACATGTCAATTATATTTGATTGTTGAAAATAAGCGAGTAAAATGAGGGTAAAAACCGCATCATATGAACTACTACATGTTTTTACAATGTGGTTTTGGGGGCGCAGTACAAAACGATGTAAAAATCACTCGTGTGAAAATGTCCTTTATCTATGGCAAGTATCTTCCTAAAGCCAACCATATATTTACACTCACATTGCTTTATCTTTTTCATTTATTATTACTGAAAAACAACATATGCAGCATATAGACATAAATACTCCAAACTAACTACACTCCATTTTCTCATCACATAATCTGCCCCATTTTAAGATGTTGTTTCACTAGACTTTTAATAGCCAGAGTGAAACTTTATACTACAGAGGTCAGACTATAGAAATTAAACTTTGTTTAGCACATGTGAGTTTTAAAGATTATGTTTTCTCTTACCCAGTTAGTCTATTCATTTTTTCTCCTTTTCTCCATGATATTTAAGGCTCAATTTTATGCCATTGTTACTTAATTTATTTATTTGTTTTCACAATAAACGGGAATATTATTTATTTATTTATTTATTGTAGCAAAAACTGGCACATAAATATGTTTGTAATTGTGTAATTTTTCCATTACATTCATTATTATGTACAATGAGTGTTCCATAGTTTTAGGGTTATTGGAACCTAGCTATGTGTTGCTATTTGGATGGTCATGTTTATTTTAGTCATTTATATATTTTGCTTTATTAGTTTTATTTTTTTACATATTTTACATATTGTGTCAAACAGGGGGAGCATTGTTGCACACATTTTTGTTGTTCTCTCCTGTAACCAAAGGTGAATGTTAGTTTCAGGTACAGGGTAAATACAGACCCAAGCACTTACTGAAGAGCCAATATGTATGTGTAAAGACCCTGCAGCTCCTGCAGTTATCCAGCCTCGATGATCATATTATCACTGTGTATTTATTGATTGGAGAGGCAGGAATGGTGATCAGCTGTTCCTGCCTTTTCTCTGGATAGAACATCCTTGCAGAATTATATGCCAATTTACGACATGCACAGTTTAATAAAACTATAGTTAAATGGGGCCAAGGTGGTAAAAAATAGAAAGAATTTGATACCTCTTTGTCCCCTGGCTCTGAGGCTTCCAGGTACCTGCTCCTGCTCATATCTGGGTTCTTGTTCCAGCACAGATGAGAGGCTCGCACTTCATAGTGAGTGACTGGAGTACAAACCTCTCCTGTGTGTTGGCATGAGAACCCAGAAGGTAAGAGAAGCTGATCGAGTGGAGCCTCTGAGCAGCAGCAGCAGGGAATGTGGGGTAATTATCACATTTTTTAAGCACTCTTGCCCTTTTTAACTATAATTTTAATGAACTGGAAAACTTTTGTTGCATTTCAGATTAAGATAGGGCCAGTTCGACTTGATCTAAAACTTTTCCAGAAATTTTGTAAAAATCATGCTACCATTTACCAGCCTTTTTCCAGTTAGGAAAAATGAAGTGGATTGTTCTTTAATTGCATATACTTCCTTCTCCCAGTGTGGAAAAAGGCTGGTTATTGGTTGCGCAATTTTCATCATCAAAATTTGGTTCAGCCTGAATCAACTCTACCCAAATCCGAAGCACACCAATATAGCCAATTAACATAATTTTCTTGGCGAGCCCCTTATTTTCTGCTTCTTTGTGCCTTCTGTCAAGATTACACTTCACAATATTTTGCCAAACTAAACTATGTGCAGACGTTCAAACAGCAGGAACACTAGGAGATTTCAGCTCTTATGTCTGTCAAATTCTTCCTCAACGATTTATGTAGATGCTGTTGAAAGGTGGACAGGTGTATCCTTTGTACCTACATCATGCTGCTCTGTTTTACTTACAAATAATAGTATAAGGTAAATTCTATGTTACTACTAAGTATCTTCTACTTTTCAGGCTACTTTTAATTGATTATAATGACATGTATTGTTGTACTTGAAGACTGACAGCAAGTCAGTTATCGTAAAGCAATTAATCTTGGAAGCCTCAGACGTTCTGACAGGTATCCAGATGAAAGAAGGGATTGTTTCTTTTAAAATGTCTTAATAAGATGAATTGTGCTTGATAAGTGATTTCACCCTTGCACTTTTACGCTGCTATTTGCCACTTACATGACATGATGCTTAAGCTTAAATGCTTTACATCATATTTTAAATTTACAGTATTGCTTATGCTCTGGTTTATGTTTTTCCAATAATTCACATAGCAGTAACCTACACCTAGTACACAGTCCTTAACCCCTTCCTGAGAGTCAATCATACATTTTTGGCTCTTTGTTTTTTCCCTCCTCGCCTTCCAAGAGCCATCATTTTTTTTTGATTTGTCCATCTACATAGGCATATGAGAGCTTGTTTATTGTAGTACAAAATGAAAAATTTTACTTGTGTCTTGTTTGTGGGGGTTTTGTTTTTATGTCATTCACTCTTTGGTATAAATGGTATGTTTTCTGTATCTTATAGGTTGGTACAATTCCAGCAATACCAAATATGTAGGGTTTTCTTTATGTTTTAGTATTAAAAAAAAATTCTTACATTTGCGTTGCAGCGCCATTTTCTGCGACCAATAACTTCTTTGTTTTTCCACCTATAGACCAAACTATAGGTTAAATTTTTGCCGGCTGAACTGTAGTTTTTATTGGTACCAGTTTTAGGGGACACGAAATGACCAAAAAAAACACGCAATTTTGCCATTTGGAATTTACCTTCTACGTTGTTCAGCATACGGGATAAATGATGTTATATTTTAATAGATCGGACTTTATGGATGCGGTTATACCAATTATGTGTAATTCTTTTATTTCTTCTATTTGTAAAATGGCAAAAGGGGTGATCTGAACTTTTAGTATCTTTTATTATTTTTTATATTTTGAGAACTTTTTTTTTTAACTTTCACATTTAGACCCTCTAGTGAACTTTACAATTAGGGGGCTCAATCCCTTGTTCACCCTTCTGCATTACATAAATAATGTATAAGGGTGTCCCTGGATGGCGGCAATACTACTCCCAGTCTGGGGCAAATAAGCAATAGAAATGTTAATATGGTGGTTATGGAAGTCTTCATGAGGCTTCTAGCTGCCATAGTAGCCAATCAGCACCCCGCAATCTTGTTGGGAGGGTGGATGCCGATCAGAGGGAGGAATGATGTGCAGCATATTACTGATGAACAATCACTCATACACCTAACCTTGAGGAGGGCAATTACTTGGTACATAACTGTACATTGGGTAAAAACTAATTTGCACCAGAAAATATGCACAAAAAATTACCATACAGAGTAGCTTTGTTTAAGTGAAAAAATACTGGTAAACAATCACTCAAACTACTATCCATGAGGGGGGTGGTTGTTAGTATAACAATGGCACATAGATAAGGCTTACAGTATATAGGGTGCCTATTATACAGTTATGTGTAGTGCATCATGCTGGCTTACAACCGATTGATGACACCCTTACTTTTAAATTGAGCGGGTTGCCAGGCATATTCCAAGTGCCCAGCAGAAAATACAGCATACAGCGATTATTATCACATGCATCAGTCCCCTTTCTTAAACTCATTTCCCTCGGTTTAAGTACATTATTAGTTAAAAAAAACAACAAAAGCATCTCTTAATTTCCCTATCCATTCCTCTTAATGTACGAAGGCCTCCTCTTGTATAAAGCAGTGGAAGATATGGTAGGTATCAGATATCAGGGATTGCAGCAGCACATCCCTACTCAGGGTCTATGTGAGACTCATGCTGTGAGCAGGGAGGAGGAGCAGCATGGGAAACATTTGATTGGCACAGAACACATATAATAGCTGACATTGCACTAAAAGCAAGCATCCCATTCAGAAAGCATGGAGAGAGCTAGGAGACAGGAAAACTGGATGGCTGAACTGGATGGACATATGTCTTTTTTCGGCCTGACAAACTATGTAACCCAAAATATGTAGGTGATATGTAACATTTCAGACTGTGCCACATTAGATATGCATCTATGGCTGCCTGAGGAGGTGCAGAGATTTTGCTTTAATAACTATGTTTATGTTATGTTGATTAATTGATATAATACATATAAGACACAACAACTTTCTGCAGTATTAGAGCACTGATCTGCTAATGTTAGTGCTTATCATAAAATAGATTGTTTGCTTTGGACGCGTTTTATGTTTGAACGGGTTTCCCTTGATGAAAAATTTTTGCCATTAGTTTTGGGGCCTGTTTGGGGGGGGCCCCCTTAAAAAAGGGTTTTTAAAAGGGGCCCCCCAAGAGTCAGGTCGACCCAAATGCCCTCACCCAATGGATGTGCTGGGTATCTCCTCCCCAAAAAAAAGTGGAAAATTTTTGGCTCCTGGTTACTTTGCTTCTCTGTTTCTTTCTGTCACACACACATTCTTCCCTATTTTAAATGGCCAGCATGAGCCACCCAGGTTTAAAACCCTTTAGGGGCCTTTTGTTTTGCCCTTTATTTAAAAGATTTTTGTTGATGTGTTTCCCTTTGGGTTTTTGAGTTGCGTTTGTCTGTGTTTATTCTCAGTATCTGACCTTGGCTTGTTTTTGACCACTCCATTTTTTCCGTGGCCTCCCCTGACCTTCTGCCTGTGACCGGACAACAAAAAATCCCATCAGTCTTGACCTCCTGTTTGTGACCTGACTGTGCTTTTCGTCTATTCCTTCTCTACTGCTCTTTTTACGTAAATTCCCCAGAAAAAGGGGGTATTTTTCCCACTTTGGCGTTTTAAATGCTTTTTAAAAATGCGCATTTGGAACCATGTTTTGGACCATAAAAGGACCCAAACGGGGCATTAACAATGTTGAAAGTGTGTTTTACATTTGCTTTCAATGAAAAACACGCTCGGCTTTTTAGATGGTGATCGCCAATGCGTTTTTAAACATGCGTTTTTCTAAAGGCGTCTTTCGGATTGTTCAAAGAATTAAAGTTTTTTCAATCTTGATCCGTTTGATGCAGCAGGCGTCTTTTTAAAAACTTTTTAGGGTGCCCCCGCAGAAAAAAATGCATCCAAACACGTTCCTGGTTTTGGGGGATCCCATTTTATGCAGTGCTTTTTAAAATGTTTTTTTCAGTTTAAAAAAAATATCCGAAAAAAATATTAAAACACCTGTGTGAACTTTAATCTAAGTGATAGGGTTTTGGGTAGAAACTAGGGAGTTCCTGCAGGCCCCTTGTAAAAAGGGTTTAAAAAAGGTAAAAACCCGGGGGGAACCCCTTAACATCATTTCCTTTTGGTTCTGTTTTCTATTTTAAAAGCCCTAGCTGCCCCCTTTGGATTCCCCTCATGTGTTATGACAGATCCCATAGAAGACATCCCTTTTGGGGGGACGGGCCGGAGGGTATAATGTTTTGTGGGAAAGACAGATAGATGTTAGATAGATGAATAGTTTAGATAGGATAAAAAAAAGATGGGTTCATGGGATAAAAAAACACAATAAAAATATAAAAGACAACTTTTTAAATTAAAATTTTTTTGGGGGGATTAAAAAGGGAAAAATTTATTTAAAGGATAAAATACGGGTTTAAAAGGGGGGCATCCCTTTTAGAACCCCTAGTTCACAGCAACGTCATGATAGTTTTTGAGCGATTACTTGGCTTTCAACATGGGTTTCGATGGCGTTTAGTCGGCCATCATCGAAAGATATTCGATGGTAATATAGATGTCCCCCGTTGACCTTTTAAAGTTTTTGGGGGGAGGCAAAACACTTATTTTTTATCCCCAAACAGGGGGAGAAGCTGGAATTAAAATCCAAAACCCTCAATTGGATCGTGCAAATTCTTGGGAAAACACAATTGGGTTTATAAAAGTCAGGGAAAAAAAAATAAAAGGGAACCATTAAATGCCCCTGTCTTTTCCCACAGAATGAATTTAAAACCTGCATCACCCACAAATTAAAAATTTCCAGAAGGCAGTATTTTTTGGGGAACCACCCTTTTTTACTTAAAAGGGGGAAACAGGGGACTTTCCCTTTTCCTGGAACGCAGCTTGACCCCCAAACCTGCAGGGGACCCCCGTTTAAAAAAAGTCCCGGGAAAAAAGAAGTTTTTTAAACCACCTTTTTAGTTTCACTGGACATTAACTATCCTGTCCTGGGCCACACATGACCCCCAAACCCTGAAACCCCCCCAGATTAAAAAGTCCCGGAAAAAAAGGGTCTTTAAAACCATTTTTATTTTCAACGGACATTAAATTATACCTGCCCTGGGCCGAAGCATGACCCCCAAAACCTGCAGGGACCCCAGTTTAAAAAGTGGGGAAAAAAAAGGGTTCTTTAAAAACACCTTTTAGTTTACGGGGGAAATACTGCCCCGGGTCCGGGGTAGTGTTTTCCCCCCTCCGTATGGGGTGGGGGGACCAAATTGAGATTCACTTGGAAATACTGGGGGTTTTAAAAGGGTCCTGTTTCCCCCGGGTTTTGCCCTTTTTTTGGAATTCTTTTTCTCATTTTTACTCAAGGGTGCTGGAGGAAAAAATTGCCCTTGTACTTTGTTCTCTGTCCGTGCTCCCAAAACTCCCATATCATCTGAAAAAACCAACATCTGGTCAAGTTTTCCTTTTACCCCCCTTGTACAATTAAAGAGGAATTTTTTTACCAGCTTTTTTGTACATGCAATTTTTTTAGTATTTTAATTTCCCTGGGAAAAACCTTTTTTAAAAATAGGAGGGAAATCCCCCCGGGTCTTTGTTTCTCTTTTTTTAAATTGAAATTTAAAGGGGTTGTTCAAAAAGGGGATTGTAGCTATTTTAAAAGATTTTAAAAAAAAACAAGTAAATTTTGCAATATGTGTCCATTAACAGTGTTGGGTATTCCTGTTTCTGACAGCACCATCACCCTTTTGGGAAATTTGACAATTGTGAAAAACAAAAAGGGCTGTTAGAAAAAAACTTTTTTTTTAATAGGACCTGTAGTTAGCGATGTACAGTTAAAATTTCCCCCCAAAAAATTTAAAGCATGACCCTTTAGCCCCTTTGGACAAAATTTTTGAAGAACAAATGTCTGTTTGAAAACAAAATTTTTTTTTTTTAATTTGGAACCTGTTGTATAGCTGCATGTCACAGCAAAAAAGCCCCCAAAAATTTAAAGCATGACCCCTTTTGGCCCCCTTTGGGGCAATTGTGAAAAAACAAATTTTCTGTTAAAAAAAACAAATTTTTTTTATAATAGGACCTGTAGTATAAACTTTGGGTGTCACAGAAAAAAAGCCCCCCAAAAAATTTAAAAACATGGGGCCCTTTAGCCCCTTTGGACAATTGTAAAAAACAAATGTCTGTTTGAAACAAAATTTTTTAGAAAAGGACCCGTAGTATTGCTGCAGTTCAAAGAGCATGACCAAAAAAATTTTTAAATATGACTTCCAGCCCCTGTTAAAAAAAATTTTTGAGGGAGAAAAAGCCCCTTTGAAGGGCCCATTTTTTTTCCAAAGGACCCGATTATTGCTGGATCTACAGCAACATGACCCCCAAAAAAATTTTTAAAAATGGGTTTCTAAGCCCTATTAAAAAATTTTGAGGAGAAATGCCACTTAAGGGGCCAAAATTTTGTTTTCCCAAAAGGGCCATAAAAATATAGCGTATCTCCCCAGCCCCATGACCTCAAAAAACCCTTGACAAAGCTGGAAAAATTCTTTAAAAAATATTGGGTAAAAAGGAATAAGGTGTTTTCATGAAACCTTTTCTGTCTTTTACAGTCTCCCCACAGCAAAAAACCAGCAAAATGAAAAGTTGGGGAAAAAAGAATAAAAAACTGCAGTAAGAAATGATCATTTTAAAAAAAAAAAATTTTCAAGGGGCCATTTCCCGTTTTAAGAGGGGCTGTTTAAGTGGAACCCGGGAACTAATCGGGGGACCCCGGCAATTTGGGGAAAAAACTTTATCTTTCCGGGTTCATCTTCATGAAAAATCAAAAAGATCCAAATTATCTGTGGAAAGGGATGCGGGTTTTTCTGTAAAGACCCCCAAAACCGTGCTGAAGGTCCGCTCGGGTATGACGCTGGTGTGGGGAGGAAAAACACCTCTTTGGGTTGGGGCAAGTCTGGCCCTTTTGGGCCTTTTGGATACCCAGAAGTTTTATTGGGTCCCGAAAAATTCCAAAAAAACCCCGGGGGGGTTTAGCGCAAAATAGTCGTGCACCCTGATCTTAAAACTGGTCTCTGGGTGGGGATGTGTGCCCTTTTTTTGCATGCGGGTTGGGAGGTGGTTAAAAAAAAGATTGCCAGAGGGCACCCCTTAGGCTTCTTTCCCAAACCCGGCCCGCTGTGCCGCTACGGCTACTTGGGGACTTTTTTGCTGTTTACGTCGCTGGGTGGGTTTTTTCCACCGTTTACCCTTTGAAGAACGTTTAATTTAGAGGGAAAAAGATTTTCTCCAGTTGATCAAACGCAAAGGGCTCCCCCTTTTTGCCCTTTTATTCTCTATTTGGGTGGGTGGAAGGAAAAGTGTGAGTTTTGGGTTTTTTACCCGGGGATCCGGAGGGTTTGGGCCCCCCAGTAACCCGTTTTTCTTTTTTTATGGGTTAATGCGAGGAAACAGTTGGAGGAAATGGAGCATCCAAGCACTATGTGAGAGATGGAGCCTTGATTTCCCAAGCCTTTTGGGTCGAGGGGGGCTAGCAAAAAAGGAAACTTCCCCCCCCAATTTTCCCCTCCACCCCAAAAATTTGCACCCAACCCCCTTTCCAAAAAAAAGGGCATCGGGGAAAGTCGGTGTTTTAGGAATACCTCCCCCTCCCCATTCCGCGGAAAAAGCTTCAACACAAACCCTGACTTGCCCGAAAATGATGCACCCTCGAGAGCTTTATGCGTTGCCTTGCACTAGCGGGGACCCCTAAAAAATGGCCCAATGAAAAAACCCAAAAAAAATTTAGAAACTGTTTGGGCCTTGTGGATTCAATGGAGAGAAAGGCTCCGGGTTTTTCCGCTTCTGTGTCCGTCTCCTCCCCCGTCGCTGGGGGGCCCGTTGTTTTAGAGTGTCCAACGAAAGTTCCGAAAATAAGTCACCACAAAAGTTCTTTTGACAAAAGCATTTGTCGCCCCCTGACCATTTTTGGGGGTTCTTCAAAAAAATGGCCCAAAGGTTTGGGACAGAGCTCTTTCAAAACCCGGCCCACCCCTCTCGGTGGCTCAACCCCGAGGTCCCCACCGCTGCTTGTCGGGGATGTGTCATTGTACTGCGTTTTGGGATTTCGCTGCTGCCCCCAAAACGTGGAGGGATGAAAAGGGTGGAAAATTTCCCGCGTGTTGCCCCCCCAAACAATGAGACGGTTGACGGGGGGGGAAAGGGCGAGCTGACACTGCAACGCGCCAGCGGGATGACGCCGGGGGGGGCGAACGGGGGGGGAATTGCGAACTTAGACTTCGAGCCCCTTTCAGCAGGAAATCCCGACCCCGGGGAGCTCTTTAGAAATTTTTTGGGCCCAAAGGGTTATGGGCATTTTGCCAGGGAAGGGATGTGATCCAGGGCCCACCCAAACTTAAGGGCGGGGAAACAGATTTTGGGCCCCCTTTTCGCCAAAACCCTTTTCCTGGCACAAGGGGTTCTTGGCACCCAGCCAGCGCTTTGGTCTCGTTGT